>AWOL01S0060880.1:3633-22239 GCA_000715115.1 Nicotiana otophora
GAAATTCTAGCAATCCCAATCTATTTTGAGACATAACAAAAATTGAACCATAATTAGGAAGATATTCACGGTCTCAGCTCATTTGAGCATTTTATCAAACACTAGGTGTGCAAATTTAACCACAAGGTTCTTCTATAAGATTCCCTTCACTCCACAACCCAATCCTTACTTATTTAAGTTCAACAATCCTCCCACAATTCTTATTAATACATGCATGTATAAATAATACTCTCATACCCATGAATCATACTCCTAATCAACCAGTTTTTACCCAAATTCGAAATTGAAAACTAGGGTATGGAACCTTACCTCTTAGATGAAGAACTTGTGGGTTTTCCTTGTTAATCTTCCAAGATTTGAGCAAGACTTGATGAATAATTATTCTAGAATTTTCTATCTCTCTAAAACACTCTCCCTTCTCTCTAAAACATCAGAATATTTGCTCAAAAATGACCCTTTGCATGTATTTAACGAAGTAGGTTCGAGTTTTAAAAACCCAAAAATAAAGCTCCGGAACAGATCCTGTGGTCGCATATGCGACCGCATATCAGTCGCATAATTGGTGTCCAAAATAACCAAACATCTGCCTGAGTGTGCGGTCACTATGCGGTCCGCATAATAGTTATGCGGTCGCATAGTACACCGCATAACTATTATGCGGTCGCATAGTCGACCGCATAATTGCTTCCAACAGACCCAAACAACTGCGTCACTCTACGGCCATTATGCGGTCCGCATAGTGATTCTGCGATCGCATAATGGATCGCATAAATGCACAATTCTGCCAAAAATATTCCTTTATTTTCCCGTGTATTGTTCAACCCAAAAGGTCCGAGCCGTGGCGAGCAAGCTCGCCGCAAAACATTTCTACAATCCTTAAACACAAAAGCCTAGTACGGCACCATGAAACATTATTTTCTTTGCAAATCTTACCGGGCTTTACACTTAAGTTCTTCAAAAGTTTCCGGGGTGTTACATGTCCTATGTTACCCCTTATGTTGCTATGGAATTCGGGATTGAACCGGAAGGAGCTTCCAGGAGTTGAAATCGAGACTGATTACGGTGCCGGTGTTGACCCTGCTAGAGGGCACAGAGGGGTTTGTGGTCTATTGTGATGCTTCAAGGATCGGGCTTGGGTGTGTATTAATGCAACACGGCAAGGTTATAGCCTATGCTTCTAGGCAACTCAAGAATCATGAAAAGAACTATCCAACTCATGACTTATAATTTGCGGCGGTGATTTTGGCATTGAAGGTTTGGTGTCATTATTTGTATGGGGTCCATGTGGATGTATTCACGGACCACAACAGTCTCCAATATATTTTAAAGCAAAAGGAGCTGAATCTGAGGCAGGAAAGATGGCTTGAGTTACTCAAGGATTACGACATCAATATTCTATATCACCCGGGGAAAGCCAATGTTGTAGCGGATGCTCTTAGCCAGAAATCTATCGGTAGTTTGGTTCATATGGAGGCATGTCAAAGGCTGTTGGCCATGGAGGTTCATCAGCTAGCCAATTTGGGAGTTTGTCTTGCGGACTCTAGTGAAGGAAGGTTAATTGTGCAAAATAGGGCTGAATCATTGCTTGTTGTGGAAGTCAAAGAGAAGCAATACAACGATCCATTATTGGTACAACTGAAGGAGGGGATTCATAAACATAAGACTATGGCTTTTGCGCTCGGCATGGATGATGGTACACTAAGGTACCAAGGACGACTATGCGTTTCGAATATAGATGGTCTCCAGGAAAGAATCATGATCGAGGCTCACGCTTCTAGGTATTTCGTGCATCCAGGTTCTATAAAGATGTATCACGATCTCAAGAAAGTCTATTGGTGAAATAGCATGAAAAGGAATGTGGCGGACTTTGTGGCAAGGTGTCCGAATTGTCAGCAAGTGAAGGACGAATATCAACGGCTTGGTGGGTTGGCACAGGACATAGAAATTCCAATGTGAAAGTGGGAAATAATTAATATGGATTTTGTGGTAGGATTACTATGCACTCCGCGCAAGTTTGACTCAATTTGGGTGATTGTGGATTGACTCACGAAATCAGCATATTTCTTGCCAGTTAAATCTACCGACACAGTGGAATAGTATGCTCAGTTGTATATCAAGGAAATAGTCAAGCTGCATTGCACTCCAGTTTTTATCATCTCCGATCGAGGGGCTCAGTTCACGACCAATTATTGGAAGAAATTTCAGCAAGGTTTTGGTATTTAGGTAAATCTTAGTACAACCTTCCATCCACCAACCGACGGGCAAGTAGAACGGACTATTCAGACGCTTGAGGACATGTTGTGTTCTTGTGTTCTTGATTTCAAGGGTAGCTGGGGTGATCATTTGCCACTTATAGAGTTTGCTTATAATAACAGCTTTCATGCTAGTATTCAGATGGAACCATTTGAGGCATTGTATAGTAGGAGATATAGGTCTCCCATTGGGTGGTTCGAAATTGGGGAAGCAGAACTGATAGGGCCAGACCTCGTTCATCAGGCTATGGAAAAAGTTAAGACCATTAAGTAGCGGTTGAAGACTACTCAGAGTCATCAGAAGTCCTATTCGGATATTCGTCATAGGGTTTTGGTATTCAAAGAAGATGATTAGGTATTCTTGAAAATTTCCATCATTAAAGGTGTAATGTGATTTGGTAAGAAAGGCAAATTGAGTCTGAGGTATGTCGGACCGTACAAAATCATCCAGAGGATCGGCCAGGTGGCGTACAATCTTGAGCTACCACCCGAGATGTCATTAGTGCACCCGATATTCCATGTGTCTATGTTGAAGAAGGTAGTTGGATATTCGTCAGCTATTGTGCCGGTTGAGACCATTGAGGTTAATGAAGAATTGTCATATGAAGTAATTCTAGTTTCCATTCTTGATAGACAAGTCCGAAAGTTGAGAAATAAAGAAATTGCCTCCGTGAAAGTGTTATGGCGAAACCAGCAGGTTGAAGAAGCCACTTGGGAGGCCGAGGAAGAGATGAAGAAGAAGTATCCTTACTTGTTTGAATAGTTGTGTAATCCTTTTTCTGAACTTGTCGCCTATGAATTTTGGTATAAATTGTTCAGTTAATGTAAAGGTGTTCCTTTTGATTATATGTTGTTTACATGAGGCCACAGTTGGTATTGTTATGAGTTATGTTACATTGTTGTGTTGTGTACATGTTTTTAGGATGTGATTCAGTGGCTCTCTGACAGATGGATAGGCCCAGATACAAAGGAAACTCTGGCAAAATATTTGGAAATTTGGGGAGTTAGTTAAATTTGGGGCTACTGGTGTGGGGTATGAAAAGCTGAGTTACATAAGGTGCTAATAGTGGACCCTGATCATCATTCGAGGACAAATGATCTTAAGTGGGGGAGGATGTAAGGCCCCGTAAAATTTTTCCTAAAAGCCTGAATTCCGTGATGCCGAAGTAGGCGTAGAGGTTAATAATAGTAAACATTCTTCGTGGTGAGCTTGCTCGCCGCGGTTTGAACTTTTTGGATTGAAAAGTGCGCGGGGAAGTTGAAGGAAAATGTTGGGCAGAAGTAGGCATTTCTGCGGTCCGTTCTGCGACCGCGGAATGGCTACAGAGAGGAGCCGTCTTTTGGACCATTTTTAATGTTATTTTTGAGGCCCATTATGCGACCGCATAACCATTTCGCGGGCCACACTCTTGTCGCATATCCCGCTTTGGGATTTTTCGGAGGGAGGTTCTGCGGTGCACTATGCGACCGCAGAACCGTTGTGCGGTACATTATGCGATCGCAGAATAGGTTTGCGGGCTGCATAGTGACCACAGACCTGGTCAATTCCTTTCCAGTTTTGGCACCCAAATTTTGCGGTCATTTCGAGGACCGCATAATCATTATGCGGTCGCATATGCGGCCGCAGAACCTGTTATGGAACTTCATTTTTGGGATATTTAAACTCGACCCTATTCCGTTAAAACACATCCCATAGACCATTTTGAGCTTATTTTTGATACCTTTAGAGTGAGAGGGAGAGAGAGTCTTAGAGGGAGAAAGTGATCTTCATAAAATAATTTCTCTTCAATTCTTGCTTAAACCTTTGAAGATTAGTAAGAGAAGAACCTTAGGTCTTCATCCCAAGAGGTAAGAATCTATGCCCCAGCCCTTAATTCCGAAAATTTACAAAAATGGTGTAATTAGGGAGACAATTATTGGGTGTGAGGGTTGTTGTCTTGCATGCATGTATTCTTGAAGTATGTGGGAAGGTTGTGAGCTAACAATGGTAGACAATGGGCTGGGGAATGATGGAATCTTCCACAAAGGGCCTTAAAACATTGATGCTCACTTAGTGTTTGATAATATTTTCAAGTGAGCTAGAATCATGATCGTTTTCCTAATTTTTGGCTCAATTTTGCTATATTTCTAAAATAGATTGAAGTTGCTAATATTCCGGAATATCTTAGAGTTTTAAGAAGCTCAATTGAGGTATGTTGGCTAAACCCCCTCTTCTTAGAATTTAATCCCATGGTATTCATGAAATCGATGCAAGTCCCAATATGAACATCCTAGAAATTGCTATCCCGAATGTGCTTGTTTTGAAACTATATGTGTAATATGTATTCCCATGCTTTCATCATGTTATCTCGTCATCTGACGAAAAGTTCAAAACTTAGAATATGTGCTAAAATTGCCTAGACTTCAAGTCAAATTCGATTAAAGACTGTTATGCCAGATTGTGTGAAAAGCCTCTATGTGCCTTGGATTCCAAATTGCTCATATGTGAATTTAATGTCTTGAATGTGAAGCCTTATTATTGTTGATGATAATAATAATGTTGGAATATGGAAATGAACTTGAATCATGAAATACGTCCAAGCGCCAAGAATAACTTTACAATTGGGTCCACTTGTGCCATTGTATTGAAAAGATGGGAAAGAAATACGAAGTGAGATAACTAATTGAAAAAAGGTGATGTCTCAAATGAGATGGCTTAGCCAATCGGGACTAGATCAGACTCCGTATAAGAACACAGTGGTATTGTGGATGAAATTGGGAATATGGTTGATGACTCAAATAACATGGTCTAGGCCATCGGGCCAAGATCAGACTCCATATAAGAACATGGTAGTATTGTGGATTGTGGCATATTGGCACTAAAAAAAACCATCCAATCTAATATTGCGGGGATTGACTTAAAAATCTATGTGATCCTTAGCTTGATGTTTTAGTGATATTTAAAGCTCATATTTGCATTCTTGATTATTTCCCCCTGTAGTATTGTTCATTCTATTGAAACAGTGTTTTAGTTATACATACTAGTACTATTCGACAGTACTAACGTCCCTTTTGTCGGGGGCGCTGCATCTTTAAATGGATGCATGTGGTTCCATAGGAGACAGTGTTGATCACATATAGTGTTGTATCTGCTTCTCAGCGGACTCAGTGAGCCCCATTTCATTCCTGGGGCATGTATTGTACCTTTTGTTTATATTGTGGTCTCAACGGATCATTTTGTTTTGGGCTCTTGTTCCGCTCAGTCAAAAGGATGTATGTATTTTGAAACTTAACAATGATGTAACAAAATGAAATGACTTAGTAATGTATATATGTATGAACTTTCTACTGCCTAACTAATGAGAGCATGCCTTCTCTGGATCATAGATGAGTCGGGTAGATAGTGTCTAATAGGCTTGCTCAACCAGGTCCACTCGGTTGAGTGCCGGTCGCGTTCCCCGAGGTTGGGGCATGACAAACTTGACATTTTGAGAAAATACAACATGAAGCTCAACCCGGAGAAATGCGCTTTCGGAGTTGGCTCCAAAAAGTTCATTGAGTTTTCGGTCTCTCAAAGTGGAATCAAAGTAAAGCCTGATAAGATAAAATCCATCGAGGATATCCTGGACCAATTAACAAATGTGAAGGAAGTATAGAGGTTGACCTAAAGTTGTACCCTTCTAGCCCTATGTTGCTGTCAAAACCGATGGAAGATGAGAAATTGTTATTTTATCTAGTGGTTTCGGAAGTAGAGGTAAGTGTTATTTTGGTCCGGGAGGAGGAAGGTATGCAATTTCTTGTTTATTATGTTGACAAAGTTTTATCGGGAGTGGAGACACTTTATCCGTACCTTGAAAAGTTGTCCCTAGCTCTCGTAGTCGCCTCTCGAAAGCTTAGGCCTTATTTTCAATGTCATCACATAGCCGTTGTGACAACTTTTCCCTTGAGGAATGTCCTTCATAAACTTGAATTATCAGGTCGATTGGCTAAATGTCCAGTTGAAGTTAGTGAATTCGACATTGAATAAACACTCAGGACTACGATCAAATAACAAGTTTTGGCCGACTTTGTGGCTGACTTTAGTCCGGGACTGACGGCTTTAGCTGCTAAAGAAGCAGTGCTAGTATCGAGGATTGTATCAGGTGTTTGGACCTTGTTTACGGATGGATATTCCAACGAAAAAGGGTCCGATCTCGGGATAGTATTAATCACTCCACTGGGAGAAATCCTTGACGGTCCATTAGAACTATACCATTAACTAACAATGAATCTGAGTATGAGACTTTGGTTGCAGGACTTGAATTAGCTGGAAGAATAGGCATCGAGGTGATTGAAGTAAATTGCAACTCCCAACTGGTAGTGAACCAGGTGTATGGAATTTTTGACACCAAAGAGGAGCGCATGCAATAGTAGTTGAATAAGGTTCAAGTATTACTTTCCCGATTCAGGATATGTTCGATCATCCACATTTCGAGAGAAGAAAATGTGGAGGCGGACGCATTGGCTAATTTGGGGTCGTCCATGAAAAATAAAGGAGTTGATGCATGTGCGCTCATTCAACTATTGCATTCGGTATTGAACGTCGATGGACATTGTGAAGTTAACTCAACCAACCTAATTTGGGATTGGAGAAATGAGTTTATATAGTATTTAAGGCATGGAAAATTTCATGAAGATCCAAAATCATCTCGAGCACGTTGGACTAAAGTTGCTCATTATTGCCTTGTCGACACTCAGTTATAAAGAAGGTCCTTTCAAGATAATTGGCTCGGTGTTTAGGCACGTCAGTGGTCGATTATATGATGAGAGAAGTTCATGAAGGAATATGCAGAAATTACTCCGATGCAGACTCATTGGTTCTCAAATTGATAAGGGTCGGTTACTAATGGCCCTGGATTGAACAAGATGCGAAGGCATTTTTTCACAAAAAGTAATAAGTGTCAGCATCATGCACAATTAATGCATCAACCGGCAGAACTTCTGCATTCGATGGTATCACCTTGGCCATTCATGAAGGGGGATGGACATAGTTGATCCCTTACCACAAGGACCTAGGAAGGTAAATTTTCTTTTGGTTTTAATTGACTATTTCACTAAATGGGTTGAAGCAGGTGCTTACAAAAAGGTCGGAGAGCAAGAAGTGATAGATTTCATATGGGATCACATCATCTATCGTTTTGGAGTACCGAAAGAGATTGCTTGTGATAATGAGCCACAATTTATAGGTTCCAAAGTCATAGTGTTTTTGGAAGGATTGAAGATCAAATGGATTACATCTTCTCTGTACCATCCAAGTGCTAACGGACGAGCAGAGTCTAGACGAGCTGCTAGGTTTATTATGGGCATATCGAACAACAGAAAAATCAAGCACGGGTGAAACACCATTTTCACTTGTGTACAGTACGGAAGCTTTGATAGCAGTGGAGATCGGAAACTAACTATAAGATATTTCCAGGAAAATGAGGAGGCAAATAATGGCACTGCTTATTAAAATGGATTTGCTTGAAGATCATCGAAATTTAGCTTACGTGAGGATGGTAGCACAAAATCAAAGAATGGAAAGATATTAAAACCACATGGAAAATCTTCGATATTTCAAAGTTGAAGATTTGGTTTTAAGAAAAGTAACTCAAAACACCCTAGAAGTTAATGCCGGAAGTTGGGACCAACGTGGGAAGGACCTTACCGAATTTCAGTTGTAACCGGTAAGGGTTCATATCAGCTAGAAAATAAATATGGAATTAAATTGCCATGAAATTGGAACGTGACTCGCCTCAAAGGGTATTACTACTGAAGATCCTTGCCGATTCTAAAAGTATGTGCTGCACTCTTTTTCCCTTCGCCCAATTTTTGTTCCAATTGGATTTTTCTGGCAAGATTTTTAATGAGGCAACAATATAAAGCATACTATGAAGAAAGGGTCATTAGCAATGGCAAGATCTCTAGTGTTCAAATTATTGCATATTAGAGCACTAAAAGAGTCATGAATATTGGGGACTGTTAGAATCGGGGTGATATCCTATCAGGGCCGGGGACTGCATGATAAACCCCGTAGAAATAAGTTGTACAAGTTAGCCACATGTATTGATAGCTTTATTTACTTAATAAAATGAATGTTTATGTAAATGTACTTTTAAAGATAGAAGGAATAAGTTAAAGTCCTTTTGTTTTTATCTTATTTCTTGTCCAAATGATATGTTAAATTATTTTCTGTTTCAAAGCTAATTAAACTTCAAATGCATGTGCTAAAATGAATAGGAGACGTCCTATTCAAGAGCACCGTAAACATAAGGGCCCCCTTTTATGAAACTCTCATAGATAAAAGGTAGATACCACAAATATGAATGCCCGGGATCAAAGTTAACAGATAAAAACAAAAAAGAATTCTGATCTTTATTAGTTAAGTAAAAGGAATATTGTTTGCATACTAAGTAAGCAAAAGATTTTATTAATTACTTAAACTATCAAACTTAAATAAGTTTTGGCATAGTTACAAGGGAAAATACACACACACACATACACACATCAGTGTTTTTCACCTGCGGAGTTAGGAGGAAGGGAAGTTTTTTCGACTTCATTTGCAGGTGAAGGTTGTTTCGCATCCGGACCAAGGTCTTAATCCTTATCTTTATCTTCTTCTTTAGCTTCCTCTATGGTTCCCGAATACTCTGAGCTGGTGTTCGAAGAGTCAGAAGCAACGAGTCGAGTAGGGAGGTTCTTGAGAGTAGTTGTCTCCAATCCACGAGCCTTGGCAATGCAATCATCAATATTTGCAATGCCTTCTTTGGCCTCCTCCATAGTCTTCCTCCTAATGTGATAAATTTCATAGGTTTTCTCGAGGAGGAAAGAATCTTCTTGATCTTGGAGTTTAGCTCAGAGTTTCTCAATTTTTGATTGAATCTTATCATTTTTAGCTCTCACAATGTTGATCCTAGAATCAAGTTTAGTGTTGGTAGTCGCATAAAAATAGTTATGATCCATAATCTTTTTGAACCTTTCTTCCATTCTGGCTCTCTTCTCCTAGGCAGCAGTAGCCTCTTCGCTTTTTTTAGCATAAGCTTTTTTCCAAGTTATTGATTTGCTCCACAAAAGAAGACTCACGCTCGGCCGCGGTAGTTACGGCATAATGCAGTTCAATCTACTTGGCCTTCACCTCTTTGAGATCCTCAGGTAATTGAGCAGAGTCTTGGTTGTGGTCCATCCTTTCTTGTTCAGATTGCTCCAGTTGGGCTTCAAGTTCGCTAATTTGAGCAACTTTTGATTCCACAACAGGGAGGCGTTCGATAAGAAGATTGCGTTCGTAAACAAGTTGATTTCGTTCCCTAGTATGTTCCTTTTTGTCCAAAATCAACTTTTGGAGACCCTCGAAAGCAAGGAGATTAGCCTAAAAACACCAAAGTTGAGGTTATGAAGGCAAAGTCTAGCAAGAATGAAGGAAAGAGAAGAGTATTAAGTTGATACCTGAGCCGAACAGTTCATGTTATTGTTTATCATACACTCAGCAGAAAGAGAGTTCATTTTTCTCCAATATTTCTACGTTGCCAGAGATTTCAGGTAATTGGCAATCTCCGCTAGCTTGGAGAGTAGACGACACTCATTCAAAACCATTAGAATAACGCTCTGTTTTCCACTAAAATTTTGAGTGGGTGTCGGGTAAGTGTTCCCTAAACTCCAATGATCGAATGACCGCGAGGAGGGACATCTTCTCTCTGTTCGGTTGGGAGAGGTGGAGAGGCAATAACTGGTGTAAAAGGATTTGTGGTTGCGGCTAGTGTAGACGTTGATGGTGGAGGAATGTCAGGCGTAGAACTCCTCTAAATGGGAGCATCGACAGGAGTCCTTGGACTACTTCCGATTATGGAGTTTGAGCATCCGGTTGAGCTGATGAAGTTATTTTTCGTTTTTGGAGAATAATTACTTCATCATCAGTTCCATCATCAACAATGACCACTATGGCTAGTCCGGCTGGAGTTTCCTTTGTTGAAGTCTTATCCCGAGTCCTAGTCGTAGAGGTACATTTTCTCTTTCGTTTCTTATTCTTGGGATGGAGAATCCGGGAGGAGGCGCCTTCACCGGAAGCAAGAGAGGATTCACGAGCTCGCTTCTGGTCGAGGACATTTTGCAATTGTCGTTGGGCTTCCTCTGGGTCATCAGAAACCTCAACAGCATGACAAATAGAAGATTCCTTCAGAAGGCCTGTGCATTGTGAAAAGGGACTCAACAAACTAATTCTGAGTCATGTTGAAAAATGAAAGAAGGAAGGAAGAACCTTTACTTACTATGTTTGTTGTCTTTCCAATAAATCTAGGAGCCATTTCTTTCCACCTTTGAGAGTCCGGTGTAGAAATATCTAGAATATTTTATACCCATGGTGGTTCCCAATGAATAGCTGCAATAAGAAAAATAAAAAGTTAACAAAGGAGAAAAATCTTTTTAGACACGGTAAGGAATTTATATCCGAAGACATACGAAAAAGATTCCAAGATTCAGGAATGGGAGGAGTTGTTGTCGGGAGAATGTTCCTGATAACAATAACAACGAGTTGTTTCATCTATCCACAATCGTTATCGTCATCAACGCTGGTAAGAATGGCATGGAGGCCGCGTTTGCTGAGCTTTAGCACACCTCCATAGAAGATCTTTGGGGAGTAGAGGTTGTTCAAATGTGTGAGAGTTAGGGTTTCCCCGGTCTTGGAGCACAGCTTTCGAAGGCAAGCCACCGTACGCCATACTGATGGACCTACTTGAGCCAAGCAAATTTGGTAATGATGGCAAAATTCTAAAATTATGGGGTCAATTTCTTGAACCAATCTCAAAGTGAAGGGGTATGCATAAACATACATGAACCCTGGTCTGGAGAAGGTGACCATTTCCACCTCATTGGGGGCGAAGATTTCGATATTTTTCCAATCGCAATCTTCTTTCACGACGAGAATGCTAGCAAGAAGAATGGAAGAAGGGTATCTGTGAACATGCCAGTGCCTTTTTGGGATTAATAGGTTCTTTTTGGACTTAAAGTTCCAAGTGGGAGTTGAGTTGGAGAGGAATGATGGTATTAATGGTAGTAGGTTCAGATTCGACATCGACTTCTTTTATTTTGTTCTTCTTAGGGCCACTACCTAAGAGAAGGCCAGAGTTTTTGAGGGCAGAAGTAATATAAGACATGATGGTAGAAAATTTAGGTAAGAAAGTTTTACTGAGAAGAATGGTAATTTGCAGTAGGGTTCTAAAGAAATTTGAAAAAGTAGAAGAAACTTTTGTAAAAATGAAAGGTAAAAGTGGTGAGTAGTGGAGAAGTTTATAGACGGTAAAATTCATGGTCATGATTACCTTAAAAACTAGCGAAAGTATTTTCTGAATCATGTGATTACACGTGTTCGAATCATTAAATGCGAGAAGACGTGCGTCCTTTCAAGTGTCAGAAACCGTTCAGGAACTTTCCCGCCAAGAGAAGGGGTCTTATCTACTTTCCGGTAACACAAAGTTTTGTCATCGAAAAGTATCGTGTAGAATGCGACCCGTCCAAATACACTACTAAAAAATAGCAAATTTGCGAACGTCAAATCAGTCGTACAATTGGTCGAAAATCATATTTTTCCGACGAATTTAAGATTGAAAAGTGTCAGTCGAAAAATACGTGGTCACAATATATTTGCGACAGAATCAGTCAAAAATTTACGATGGATTCAGTCGCAAATTGAAAAATACGGGGACATTTGAAATTAGGCCATTTGCGACCGAATCGGTCAATTTAGCGACTGATTCTGTCGCTGACCAGAATTAAAAAAAAACAAAATATAAATTAAAAGTTGCAACTGTTTTCGTCGGAAAATTACAAAATAAAATTAATTTTTAATTAATTATTCCGACTGAAACAGTCGTAAATATTGATTATTAATTAATTGAAAATATCAATATTTCTTCATTTGCGACTGATTTAGTCGCAAATCTTAATTAAATTTTGTTAGAAATTTTCATTTTGCGATTAAATCAGTTGCAAATCTGGGTAATTCCTGATGAAATTTGCGACTGATTCAGTCGTAAATCTGGACATTTTAAAGCAGAATTCTGTTGTATTTCTAATTACACCACCTTCCAAATACAATAGCCAACCAAACAAAAACCTAATATAACAATCCAAAACTTAATATAACAATCCAAATCCAATATTTACTACAAAAGGAACAGTAATATTTATAACAATTCAACCAACTAATCAAACAATCAACTATCAAACAACATAAATTACACATGTCTCTAACTTCAACTCTAAAATATTCAAATAGCCTATTCAATTATTCTCTTCCTTAGACTCAGACTCCATTGCTGCTCCTTTCTTGCTTTTCTTTTTTAATAATTTTTCGATCAAAGCCTGAGTTGCTTGATATCTTGTGACATTTGATCCACTCTTTGACGCATAGCCTCCATGTCTCCATGTCCTAAAACATAAACATTAATCTAATTTATTTCAAATTAGCATATGATAGCGCTCTAATACTTAATGGATTGCATTTTCTTTATTTTATTTTAATAATAAATAATATAATTAACACATAGATAGGGCATGGAGAATTTCCAAACGAAAAGCCGAAACAGAGAAGTATTAGCACTTAAGTTGTTTCTTAACTAACATAACTAGAATGTAAAAAAATTCTAACTCTTTAAAATATTGTTCAACTCTAACTATTATAACCTAAATTATACGAAGTATTAGGACTTAAGTTGTTTCTTTAGTTATTCTTTTTATATAAACAAGAATTCCATACTTATAGAACATGCTCAAATTATTCTAGATTTGTTTCTTGATTTAAATTGGATACATACAAGTATACTAGCCATTTTCACAAGAATATGTAACTAAAAAGAAAACAAAATAGCAAATTAATCTAAACAAGTATATACATATTATATTGCAAAAAATATTGCTAATTTATTTGTACTATATTGCAAATTATATAGCTAATTTGTACATACTATTTTGCTAGATTAATGCAAAAACAAAACCTGGAAAATGACAAAACGGATGTGCTGCCGAACCATCACCGGAGGGGAGATGAGCCGCCGGATTCCTACACCAAAAATGAGTTAAACAACTTGGGAACAAAAATTTTTTTTTTAGGGGGAGGGCTGCTGGACCGGGGAAATTGAGAGAGAGAGAGAGAGAGAGAGAGAGAGAGAGAGAGAGATTAAGAGAGAGAGAGAGAGAGGGAAATCATACCTAATATGGTTAGATTAGAGGAGAAAATCAAGAAATAGAGCGGGTGGGGGCAGAAGAAGAGAGGGGAGGAGAGGGAAAAAAGTTAGAGAAGAAAGAAGAAAGAAGAAAAAACGGGTTAGGGTGTATTACAAAAAAGGATTTGTGACCGAATCGGTCGCAAATTTGAAATTTGAATTTTCAAATTCCGACTGATTCGGTCGCAAATCCCGTTGACCAGTCAAACCTCATTTTTGTTGCAAATTCCGACCAAATCGGTCGAAACATTTAATTTAGTTTTTTTTTTAATTTTAATATTTGCGACTGAATCAGTCACAAACCAAAAAAATTATTTTTGCGGTATTTTTCGCGTAATTGCACGACTGAATCAGTCGCAATTTTGAGCCAAAAATAAAAATAAAATTAACATGTATTTTTTATAAAATTTCAGACCGAATCAGTCAAAAATTGCGACTGAATTAAATTGGTCGGAATTATTCAATCGCAAATTTGCTGTTTTTTAATAGTGATATGATCATTCTTCAGGAGACAAAATTTAATTATAGAGAGTATACTATGGGGTGATAATTAAGTTCAGAGTTTTAAGTATGTATATTTTTACCTACTAGGATAAACTGAAACCACTACTAGAAAACTGACAAATCTCGTCCTAGGTATTCCGACCGACTTTCGGTCGGAAGGCAATACCGATCAAAATCGGTCTGAAATAAAGTAAAATGGTCGAAAAAATCAAATAAAAAATTATAAATAAAAATACCGACCGATATCGGTCGGTTTATGTGGTCCCATAAAAAATATTTTAATTTTTCGACCGCCTTCGGTCGAAAAATGGTCAATCTTTGACCAAAGACTGGTCAGACTTGCATACTATCTACAAAAATAATAATTAATTAAAGGAAATATAGAATACCAACCAATGTCGGTCTGAATTGTTAATTTAATTTTTTCCCTCCCTACGTCAATTGGTTTTTTTGATAATAAATAATTATTTATCATATAATTATTAATTTTCTGACCGATATCGATCGAAAATAGTAAATTGTATATATATATATATTTATT
Organism: Nicotiana otophora; assembly: GCA_000715115.1. Lineage (NCBI taxonomy): Eukaryota > Viridiplantae > Streptophyta > Magnoliopsida > Solanales > Solanaceae > Nicotiana > Nicotiana otophora. The sequence goes on from AWOL01S0060880.1 coordinate 18,141, forward strand.
TATTTATATACATACACACACACATACACACACATATACATACGCGCACACACTCGTGCAAGTACACACACAAAAAAAAAATACATACGCGCACACAAACTTATGTTTTAATATAACACTATATCTAATAGCACTATACATTTTGTTATTAAATAAGTTACCGACCGAAATCGATCAGTATTAGTGGTCAATATATATATATATATATATATATTCTCAAATTGTGTGATTTGACCTAGTATATGTTGTTATTGCTACAACTTTTATTTTAATATAACACTACATCTAATAGCACTATACATTTTGTTATTAAATAAGTTACCGACCGAAATCGATCAGTATTAGTGGTCAATATATATATATATATATATATATTCTCAAATTGTGTGATTTGACCTAGTATATGTTGTTATTGCTACAACTTTTATTTTAATATAACACTACATCTAATAGCACTATACATTTTGTTATTAAATAAGTTACCGACCGAAATCGATCAGTATTAGTGGTCAATATATATATATATATATATATATTCTCAAATTGTGTGATTTGACCTAGTATATGTTGTTATTGCTACAACTTTTATTTTAATATAACACTACATCTAATAGCACTATACATTTTGTTATTAAATAAGTTACCAACCGAAATCGATCGGTATTAGTGGCCAAAATAGTCAAACACTTATACACACACACACACACACATATATATATATATATATATATATATATATATGTGTCACAACCCAAAATTCAGCTAGTCGTGATGGCACCTAACTCAACCCGTCAAGTAAGCCAAATAACAACTATCCAATTCAATTAATATTTAACTGACTCTAATGCACTCCCCAAGGAATGGTAATACATATCATGAGCTTCTAAGATTAGAATTTACAAAGTTGGTATGAAATAAATATATCATCTGTTCGAAATGTACATAAACAGATTTTTATAAATCTAAGGCTATCATGAACAAGAGGCAGCTATGACCGGAACACAGGTACGTCTCCAAATCTAGCTCACGTCGATCCCAGCAACATCAATATCCAATATCTGCACGCAAGGTGCAAAAGTGTAGTATGAGTACAACCTACCTCATGTACTCAATAAGTAACAAACCTAACCTTAAGTTGAAAGTAGTGACGAGCTGGAACAAAGGTCGGGTCCAACACCAATAGCCAACAACAGTCCATAACAACGTAAAGCAAGTAATAAAAGAAGTAACTCAGAGATAAAATGCCCAGCTTAATCATGATTTCTTAAAAGAATTCTGCCTCTCAAGTGTATCAGTGAAAACTCATGTCTTTTACCAAAGTTTCCAAAAATATGAGTAAGTTTGAAAATAGTAATTTTCACAAAAATCCTTTTAATATAAATAAAATGTTTCATTTTCTTTCTAGATAGCCAGTGGAAAATGCATCATTATGCCCATATGCCAATATGTGTGAGAAGTCATGAATGACGTGATACCGTACAACATGAGAAAAATGCATCTCTATGCTTGTATGTCAAATGTGCATGTCAATGCGATGCAACACAGTAATAAAACCATATGCATACTCTCACAGTATCATTTCACTCAGTCTTCCCAATCATTCAGTCCTCCTAGTCACTCAATCCTCTCAGTCACTCAATCCTCCCAATCGCTCGGCACTCGCATTCGGCACTCGACACTCGCACTCAGTAGGTACCTGCGCTCACTGGTGGTGTGTACAGACTCCAAAGAGGCTCCTTCTGCCCAAGCGCTATAACAAGCCAATCATGGCATAAATCAGTCGACCATGTTGTGGCGTGCAGTCCGATCCCATAAATAATAATATATATAAAGCCAATATGGCTTGCTGCTGTGTGCATCCTGATCCCATAATCATCTTCACAATCAGGCCCTTGGCCTCACTCAGTCATCAATCTCTCCAGTCTCTCGGGCTCACAATGGCATGAAAATCGGCCAGAAATGATGATATGATGAATAATAAATAGCAACAGAGACTGAAAGATGATATGAAATGAATGAACATGACTGAGTATGAAGTTACAATTTAAACAAATAATTCGACAGCCGAAATGACCTTAGTAGGTCCCAATAAGGCAATAATACCAACATTTGCCTAAGCATGATTTCTAACATGAGTCACAACTCAGTTTCCCTAACACATAAAAATACATGGAGAAATACGAGTTAATTGACTATAAAGATCTACGGAATCAACTGAGTCTCAATTTCTACGGTGCACGTCCACACACCCGTTACCTAGCATGTGCGTCACCTCCAAACAATTCACATAAAACATATAATCAGGGTCCATACCCTCAGCTCCAAGATTAGAGATGTTACTTACCTTGAACAAGCCGAATCTGCTGTCGAGCAAGCTAAATAATACTCCAGAAATTCCATTCCACACGTATCAACCTCCATATGCCTTCCTATCTCCTCAACTCATTCCAAACGATTTGTATATATACAAACAACGTGCATATTAATCAAAATATACTCCAATGCTTACAATTTAACAATTTATAAAAATTTCCAACTCCGTTCGAAAAATTGGCAGTGGGGCCTATGTCTCGGAATCCATCGAAACTCACAAAATCTGACAACCCATTCAATTACGAGTCCAGCAATACTAGTTTCACTCAAATCCGACTCCAAATCAATATTCAAATCCCAAAAAATTGTTTTATGAAATTTCTACAATTTTTCCCAAATTTTCATCTCACAATATTGATTAAATGATGAAAAAATAATGATATATTCATGTATATTAACCAAATCCGAGGTAGAATCATTTACCCCGATGAATTTCTTGAAAATCCACGAACAATCGCCACAAACCGAGCTCCCAAAGTCCAAATATGAAAAATGAGATGAAACCCTCATTCATATAGTACAAAACCTGATCCCCATTGTGCTGACCGCACATTTGTTTGTACGGCCGCACATCCCAGGTTCTGCGGCCGTCATCCAAATTGTGCGGCCGTACTTCCGCAACTCTGCACTACCAGGCTTCAGTAAATTGACCATAACTCTCTCTAAAAATGTCCAAATGATTAATGGTATACCTTTCTGAAACTAGATTCAAAGGGATACAACTTTCATTTTTGAATCATCTCTAAATTCCTTATAGATTAAAAGATATAAGCCTCCAAAGTCGGACCATCGAATCTGCAGAAATCTAAATTCTGCAGTCCGCACAATTCCTCTGCCGTTGGCACTTTTTCTCTGCGGTCCGCACTTTTCCTTTGCAGTCCGCACTTTTCCTCTACCTTAGCACTCCAAAATGTGCCCCGCACTTCCAAAGTTCCATAACAACATCAGAGTGCTGAAATGCCCAGACTCGCTCAAAACTCACTCTGAAACACACCCGAGCCACTCGGAACTCCGTCCGAATGTACCAGCATACGATTTTAGTCGGGCTCTCAAATCACATCAAACAACATCAAAAACACGAATCGCACTCCAATTCAAGCTTATTAAAACTAAGAAAATTTCAACTTCTACGATCGATGCCGAAACCTATCAAATCAATTCCGATTGACCTCATATTTTGCACACAAGTCATAAATGACATAACGGACCTATTCTAATTTCCAGAATCGGATTTCCACCCCGATATCAAAAAGTTAACTCCCCGGTCAAACTTCCAAACTTAACTTTGTATTTTAGCCATTCCAAGCCAAATTCAACTACGGACTTTCAACTAATTTTTCGGACACGCTCCTAATTTCAGAATCACCATTCGGAGCTATTGGAATTATCAAAACTCTATTCCGTGGTCATTTACATATAGTCAACATCGGTCAACTATTTCAACTTAAACTTTAAACGTGCTACAATGCATTTCAAAACCTCACCGGACCCGAACCAATTACCTCAACAAGTCATATAACAACTTTAAAGCACAAATTGAACAGTAAATGGGGAAACGGTACTGTAATACTCAAAACGACCGACCGGGTAGGTATAATATACGTGTGTGGTGTGCGTGCCTGTGTGTATTTAAACAAGATATGTATGTGTATGTATATATGTGTGTGTGTGTGTGTGTATATATATATATATATATATATATATATATATATATATATATATATAT
>AWOL01S0060890.1:0-65934 GCA_000715115.1 Nicotiana otophora
AACCCGTGTCACACAAGTATGGACACTAACAACATGTAAGAAGTATACATAAATGGTAATATAATACACAAATATAATATTATTATTAAAAACTATGACTACAATCAATGCAAACAACTCAACATAGCAAAATAGCCCTATCAGGTCTCAAACAGATAAACACATAACCTAGACATAATTTCTAACACGAATAATTGGTCAAGTAGTCATACAAGTAGACAAAACAGGGTAACAAGGAGGCATGGTATCAAAACAAGATACATAATAGCCTAAAGTCTACCTGGATCATGAATAACAACGGTGTGCGCATATACGATCGACACCACGTACGTGCGTCACCCCAACATACATCAAGAATCTTAGTCTATAGGGAAAATGCCCTCAAGCCAAGCCTAGGCAAGATTCTTACCTCAAAGTGCGAGATTCAATTGTCCAAAAAGGCCTGCCTCCTGAATCGGCCTCTGAACGTGTCAAATCTAGCCAAAAATAACTTAATAACTTCAAACAAGGCTATAGGAATCGATTCCAAACAATAAAGCACAAATCTTTATCAAATTCACAAAGTCAACCAAAAAGTCAACCCTTCCTTGCTCCTCGTAACCCGACAAAATTCACAAATCCCGACTACCCATTCGAATACAAGTCCAAATATACAAGTTTCATCCGAATCCGACTCCGAATCGGGGTTCAAATCTCTATTTTTCACTTTTCAAAAGCATAGTCAAAATCTCCAAATTTCACTTTCAAATCCCATAATCTATGTGTAATAATCAATGAGAAAACAAGATAAAACATAAAAAGCAAGTAGAAAACATTTACACCTTACTCTGTGTGAAAATCCTCTTCAAACAACGCTCCTCTCCAAGTTTAAAGTTCAAAATATGAAATAATGGGTCTAAGTCTAGAAATTACATCACTTATAAGTCTACCCAGTACATTCGCGAACGCGGCCACTGCCTCACGTTCGCGAAGCACAAAAATCCACAACCTCCAGTTAACCCTTTGAAAATGCACCCCCAGCCCGCGATCACGATACACAAACTCCACAAGCTTACGCGAATGTGGTCCCCTTTCCATGAACGCAAAGGCCAAGCACTTGACCATCCCCGACCTGCCTCACTGCAGCGCAAATGAGATGCCTTGGTCATGAACGCGAAAGCCAAACTACCTCACCTATCACGAACATGACCCTTGTATCGCGAACGCGAAGAAGAAAGATCCGGCCCCCCTCAGATGCACTCCTCGATCGCGATCCAACCTCCACGATTGTGAAGAAGGACCTTACACCAGCAAAGTCTGCAACTTTCAAAACGATCCGGGCGGTCCAAAAATCACTTGATCCACCTGGGATCGCTTCCAAGCACACCAATAAGTATTTAAACCATATAAGAGCTCGCTTATTATCTCAAATCATCTAAATAACACCCATAGCAAGAAATCAAACACCAAAACACATAATACATTTCTTAAAGTTCTAGAACTTTAACATTTACAACAAAGCATCTGATTCAAGCCTAACCAATATGGAATGAACCCAAACTTTGCACAAAAGTTTGAAACAGCTAAACGGACCTATACCAAGTCCCGCAACAACAATCCGAACCTGATAGCCTCAAATTCAACCCACGGTAAATCCTAAGAACTTTCCAAACATTCAAATTTTCAACTTTTGATAATTAGAGCCAAAACATATATCCTAAGAACCTCCGAATCCAAATCTGGACATACACCTAAGTACAAAATCACCATACAAACCTATTGGAACCATTAAAATACCGATCCAAGATCGTTTACACAAAATGCTAACCATGATCAACTCTTATAACTAAAGCTTCCAACCGTGGATCTAAGTGTTCTAATTCATTCCAAAGCCTTCATGAAACCAAACCAGCTATCCCACAAGTTTCAAAATAACAAACAAGCATACAGTAAGCATCACATACGGGAACAAAGCTAAAATACATAAAACAACCGGCCAAGTCATTACATTCCCCCTCTTAAATAAATGTTGTCCTCGAACTGATTTAGACCTTAGCTTTCGAACCCGCCTATTAAAATGGCCACCGATTCTTCTTTATGAGCGAGATTCTCATCCAACTGCACTGAACTAAAATCTAACACGTGTGACTAATCCTCATAATACTTCTGAATCATGAAAACATGAAACACTGAATGAACTCCCAACAAGATGGGCGGCAAAGCATGTCTGTAGGCCACCTCACCAACTCTCACCAACACCTTGAATGGATCAAGATACCGAGGGATCAACTTGTCCTTCTTCCTAAACCTCAACACATCCTTCATAGGAAAATATCTAAGTATAACCTTCTCACTCACCATGAATGCCACATCACGATCCTTCCTATCAGCGTAACTCTTCTGCCTGGACTCCGCCATACGAAGACTCTCCTGAATTAACTTCACATTCTCTGGAGCATCACGAACCATAGTTGTGCTTAATAATCTAGCTTCCCTAGGCTCAAACCAACCAACCAAAGAACGACATTGTCTCCCATATAATGAATAATACAGAGCCATATGGATCCTCGACTGATAGCTGTTATTGTATGCAAACTCTTCTAAAGGAAGAAACTAATCCCATTAGCCTTCGAAATCTATGACACAAGCTCTCAACATCTCCTCCAAAATCTGAATGGTCCACTCGAATTTCCTATTTGACTGAGGGTGAAATGCTGTGCTCAACTCAACCTGCATGCCCAACTGATGCTGAACTGCTCTCCAGAAACATGAAGTAAACTGAGCGCCGCGATCCGAGATGAGAAAATAGGCACACCATGAAAGCGGACAATCTCCCTGATGTAGATCTTGGCCAACAACTCTGAAGTGTAGGAAGTCATGACCAGAATGAAATGTAAAGACTTGGTCAGTCTATCCATAATGAGCCCTAATTGAGCTCTTCCATGAAAACATGTTATTTGTGCCTCATGTGGTACCGACACACTTAACTACATGCTTATGAGTTGAGACAAGTGTGTTAATCGTTTTTGAGGTAGCAATTCTAGTAAAGTGACTTTGAGGCTCTTGTGGTACCTTTTTGAATCATTAGGTGGTTGAGTAGACTATAGAGATCTTGTAACATGATTGAGGTTATTATGTCTTTTAGACTCTATCTTCTTTCACGGTCTATTTGCATGAGAGGTGAGGAATAATTTTGTTTCAAGTCCAAGTGTTTGAATGGGATAGTCAAGAACTTGCCCCGAATGTGCTTCAAAGCGTAATTTTGAGTATGCTTGGTTTGGAACATAATTTTAGGCTTTGCTTGGACTGTTTGAGCTTTTAATTGTCACCCTATGATCATTCTCCTTAGTAAACCCTTTATGAGCCTTTAGGCCTAAGATCCTGAACCGGCATGAATAAGAATCGCATTGAACCCCCCTTCTTACTACCCCTTCAGAAGCTGAGACAGAAGGAGAGATTCTCGTAAGTAATATTCGAAAGCACTGTTCCTTGATCAATTAATTAAGACAATGTGAATACCATGGTGAAGACCATCAATGAATCTCTTTACTATCTCCTCCTTAGTGGGAATCAAAACTGTAGTATGATAGAACATCTCTATGAACTTCATATCATACTCGGTAACTAACACCAGACCCTGATGAAGGTACTCGCCTCCTTAGCTCCTCCCTCCTAGTGTGGGGCACGAAATTCTCCAAAAAGACCCTGGAGAATTGAGCCCAGGTTATAGGAGGTGATCCTGCTGGTATGCCCAACGCATAAACCTGCCACTACCTTTTGGCTTGACCCTGCATCTAGAAGGCCGTGAAATCAACTACATTGGACTCGATCTATCCTAAATTGCGTAGAATATCATGACAATGATCCAAAAACCTGTGGGCATCCTCTGAAGGTGTACCACTGAAGTGAGGAGGATGCGACTTCGTGAACTTATCCAGTCTATTTAGCTCATCTGCTGACATTGCGGGCCTCTTCTCAGACGCGACAACAGTAGGCTGAACTCCCCCAACCAGTAACAATGAGGGAGTCTGATAACCATGGGCCACCTGCTCTGGGGTACAAGTAGCTTGAGTCTGTGCTCCTCCGCCTGCGTGGGAAGTAGCTTGTACAGTAGGAAATTCCTTAGCCAGAGCCAAATTCTTGAACAACCCAACCATATGAACCAAGATTCCTGAACAACTGGTGAAACGAATAAACCATGGGGAACTTGAGCGGGTACCTCCAACTCAACATAATCATGAACTTTCTCTTCGACATAAGCTACTGGTGGCTCCACAGTAGCTGCACAAGCAGTGGCTCTAGCTACGGTGCGTGCTCCACCGCTACCTCTGCCTCGGGCTGCGTCTCTCATGGCCCTGGCTTGGGATAGCGATGCATGCTTAGCTGAACCCGATGAACGTGTCCTCACTATCTGTGAGAGAATAGAAAGTAATCATTCAGACATCTCAGTATCGATACGCAAGTCTCTACTAGACTTTCTCATGACTCATGAAACCAAAGCAACCTGGTTCTATGATACCAATTTGTCAAGACCCAAAATTCCATCGAAGCCGTAATGACGCATAACATCACTTACTAGGCAAGCTAACATTCAATATTCAGAAGTAAACCTTAATAACAATAATAAAAGTCTAAATAATGGAATAGCAATACATGAAGGAAGTCAGAATAGTGATATAACTAAAATACCAACCCAAACCCTGGTGTCAACGAGTACATGAACTTTATAGAATAAGTAAGTACGATGGTCTGAATAACGATAAAATAATATCTAAAGAACATAAATAGTAATAACAAAAGTAAGGAAAGGGACAAGGCCTGCGAACGGAACAACAAAGCTACCTTGCAATCTCCAACATGAACTGATATCTTTTTCTAGCAATCAACTCTATTAGTAGTACCTAGATCTGCATATAAAGTGCATAGTGCAGCATCAATACAACCGACCCCATGTACTTTGTAAGTAGCAAGTCTAACCTTAGATTGGACATAGCGATAAGGTTGGCAAAGTCCACTACTCGTTTTCAACAGCTAACAATGACAGTAACAACATAATTATAATAGCAAAAATGAAAAAGCATCTTAAGAATAGAAAGTTCAACTTAATCACATTAATAGGAAAATAGACATGCTTTCCAAACAAATTAGGTAAAGAATCTATTTCAATATATAAAGTAACAATTAGCATGATGAAGATATGACTCTATGCCTGCATGCCAAAATCAAATACTTCACAGTTAAATCATCAAGTAAGCACACTCTCATCACTGTACGGGTGCCTGGCATAAAGCCCCTCATTAAGCACATACCCAGCATCAGCACTCACAGAGCCCAAAGTAACATGGGTTATCACCTGACTCCAGAGGGGAGGATCCTATCCCAAGTGCTGATTGGATCAAAAGTCAATAATCATCATAACTCAGCCCAAATGGCCTAGCGCAAGATTTACCTCAATATCAATACCACTATGCCAAATATGGGGCCTGATGTATGCGTCACCTTAATATTAATATCAACACGGCTCTATGGCCCTAGTCCAGCCATTAATTCGTTCAAATCTCAATATGCTAACATCTCATAGTAATTGAAATAAATATCTCACACAAATTATACAACGTGCCACAAATATACTCAAACAAGTGTCACACAAGTAAGGACACTAACAACATGTTAGAAGTATAGAAAAAGGGTAATATAACATACAACAATAATATCATGACTGAAAAATAAGACTACAATAAAGGCAAACAGCTCAACGTAGAAAAATAGCCCTATCATGTCTCAGACGGATAAGCACATAGCATAGGCATGCTTTTTGACATGAATAATACCTCAAGTAGTCATACAGGTAGAGAAAACACGATCACAAGGAGGCATGATAGAAAAACAAGGTACATAATAGCCTAAAGTCTACTCGGATCATGAATAACTACGGTGTGCGTATATACGCTCGTCACCACATACCTGCGTCACCCCTAACATGTAGCAAGCATCATAGTCTATGGGGAAAATACCCTCAAGACAAGCCTAGGCAAGATACTTACCTCAAAGCGCGGGAATCAATATTCAAAAAAGCTATTGCCTCTCAAATCGGCCTTTGAGCTGGTCAAATCTAGCAAGAAAACAATTCAATAATGTCAAACAAGGCTATTGGAATCAATTCCAAACAATAAAGCTTCAATCTTTATAAAATAGTACAAAGTCAACCAAAACCTTTACCTGGGCCCGCTTCTCGAAATCTGACAAAAGTCACAAATTATAACTACACATTCGAATACGAGTCAAAATATATAAGTTTCATCCAAATCTCTGAATTGGGGTTCAAACTACATTTTTCATATCCAAAATCAAAGTTAAAATCCCCCAATTTCTCTTTCAAATCCCATAATCTATGTGTAATAATCTAGGGTGAAACAAGATAAACATCAAAATCAAGTATAATCACTTACCCTCTTGACTTGCATAAAAATCCTCTTCAAACGTTGCCCCTATCCAAGTCTTGGGTTCGAAAAATGAAATAATGGGTCTTTGTCCCAAAATTACATCACATATAAGTCTACCCCATGATATCCTTCGCGAACGCGGCAACAACCTCGCATTCGCGAAGCACAAAATCCATAACCTCCACTTAACCTTTTGCAAATGCGCCCCCCAGCCCATGATTGCGATACACAAACTCCACTGGCCTACTCGAATGTGNTGTCCCAAAATTACATCACATATAAGTCTACCCCATGATATCCTTCGCGAACGCGGCAACCCTCGCATTCGCGAAGCACAAAATCCATAACCTCCACTTAACCCTTTGCAAATGCGCCCCCCAGCCCATGATTGCGATACACAAACTCCACTGGCCTACTCGAATGTGGTCCCCTTCCTAAGAATGCGGAGGCCAAGCACCTAACCATCCCCAATCTACCTCACTGCAGCACAAAGGCGATGCCTCGGTCATGAAGGCAAAAGCTAAGCCGCCTCACCTATCATGAACGCGAACCCTGTGTTGCGAATGCAAAGAAAAAAATTCATGCCCACCTCAAATGCACTCAGTGATCGGGATCCAACCTCCACAATCGTGAAGAAGGACCTGACACCAGCAAAAGTCTCCAACTTTCAAAATGCTCCGGGCGGTCAAAACTCACTCGAGCCATCCGGGACCTCGTCCAATCACACCAACAGGTATATAAACTATATATGAACTTGCTCATAAGCTCAAAACATCTAAATAATATCCATAATTAAAAATTCAAACACAAAAATACATAATATATTCCTTCAAGTTCAAGAACTTCATCATTCATAACCAAACATCCAATTTTAGCCTTACAAGTCCGGAATGAACCCAAGCAATGCACACAAGTCCCAAATGAATACCTATCCCAAGTCCCGAAACAACAATCCGAACCAGATAGATTTAAAGTCAATCCACGGTAAAAAATAAGAACTTTCCAAACCTTCAAATTTTCAACTTTTGACAGCTAGAGCCAAAACAACCTAGAAACCTTCAAATCTAAATCCGTACGTATGCCTAAGTCCAAAATCACCATACGAACATCCATTATAACACCGATTCGGAGTCGTTTACACAAAATTCAAAACTTGGTCAAATCTTATAACTTAAGTTTCCAACGATGGAACTAAGTATTCTAGTTCATTCCAAAGCCTTCTCAAAACCAAACCGACTATCCCCGCAAGACTCAAAACAAAAAACATGCATAAAGGAAGAATCAAATAGGCGAATGGGTCTCAAATACATAAAATGACAATGTTGAGTCGCTATATTGAGTAGCTTCATATGATGGATTGTAACCTACTTATATGATTGTTTTTGTTGTTTGAGAGGTCCTAGAATTATTTGGAAGAGTGATTCTTAATTTAGAAACTTTAAGTCGGAACAGTTGACCAAGATTCGACTTTTGAGTAAACGACCTCAGAATCAATATTTGATAGTTTCAATAGGTTCATATGGTGATTTGGACTTGTGTGTATGTTCATATTTGAATTTAGATGTTCCTAGAAGGTTTTGGCTCTATTTTTCGAAAGGCAGCAATTTGAAGAATTAGAGAGTTTATAAGTTTGACAGAAAGTTAATTTTGATGTTATCGGGGTTTGGTCTATGTTTCAGGACATTTGATGGGTTCAATTGGTTGATTGTAACTTGTGTGCAAAGTTTGGTTGTTATCTGGAATGTCTAAGTATGATTAGGACGCATTCAACAAAGTTTAAATGTTTGAAATTTAAGAGATGTATATGGTCTTTGATTCTCAGTTTTGATGTTGTTATTCATGTTTTGAGACATTGGACAAGTTATAATAAGGTATCTTTACTTATCGGTATGATTGGACAGGGTCCCGAGGGACGAGTATAGTTTGGGTCATTTGTTGAGAGATTAGTTAAGTTAAGGATTTGGAGTTTGACCACGGCCAACATCAGCTCATGAAAACCTCTTTTTGGTGTTTTGAGCAAGCGATCAGGTTTGTAGCATACTTTATGATTGAAATGCATATATGGTTTGTGTCTGAGAGGTTCCAAATGTGTTTCAGGGTGGTTTCAGACCATTTTGATTGAGTTTGGGATTGCTGGTGCTACCACTTTGCATTTGCGAACTGTTTGCCGCAATTGCGAACTCTGCATTTGCGAACTTCTAGTCTCAATTGCAAACCTTTGTCATAATTGCGATCATGTGGTCGCAATTGCGAACTTGTGATCGCAAATGTGAAGTTTTGGTCGCAAATGCGAAATCTGCTGCTAGGTTAAGAGTTGGAACTTTGGGATTTTACCCATTATTTCATATTTTGAGCCCTAGACTTGGAGTGGAGAAATGTTTCATGGGGAGTTTTATAAAAGACAATAGGGTAGGTGATTTCTACCTATTTATGATTATATTTCAAGAATCTATATGGATTACTACACCTAAAATATTGAATTTTGAAAGGATATTTTGGGTTTTTATCTAAACTTTAAGCGAGTGTATTTTTGGGTTTTAACCATCGATTTAGACCCGAATTTTGAAGCTAATTATATATTTGGACTCGGCAAGTTATGGGTCATCAGATTTTGGTATTGGTTTTGGATTTCAGGCACGCAAGCCCGAGTTGACTTTTATTGACTTTTTGGAAATCATCAAAGACCAAAGCTTTATTGATTGGGATCGCTTGCTATATAATTGTTAACTTTCTTGGATGATGTTTTGCTTGGACTTACGTGGTTGGAGGCCTAGAGTGAGGTTTTTGACGCGATTCGAGGTTGAAGACTAGCCCGGATGAGGTAAGTATCTTGCTTAGGCTTGGGTTGAGGGTATTTCATTGTCGGCTATGATATTTCTTATGAGTTGGCAGTGACGTATATATGAGGTGATGAGCATATATGCGTGCACCATGGTTATTCATGATCCGTGTAGATCTTAGGCATATCTGCTTTGTTTTAATATCATGCTTATTTAATACCGCGTGTTCTCTATTTGTATGACTACGTGAGTATTTATTCATGCTAGAAATCATGTCTAGGCTATATGCTTATCTACTGAGGCATGATAGGGATATTTTTGCTATGTTGAGCTATTTGCCTTAGCCGTAGTCATATTTTCAAGTCATAATATTATATCCGCGTATTATATCTCTAGCTCTCTGCACTTTTTATATGTAATCTCATATGTTGTTAGTGTCCATGTGTGTGACAGGGATTTGAGCTAAGTTGTGGCATGATGGTATAGTCCGTGCGGTATATTGTGTTTCTGTGAGATGTTGGCGTATGGAGACTTCAGCGGATTGATGATTGATAGTGAGGTGACGCGTGCGTCAGGCCCCATATTGGGCTTAGTGAATATTGATCGTTGACTTAGATCCTATCAGCCTTTGGGCTAGGATCTACCCTCGCAGAGTGAGGTATTAACCTGTGGGTGCAGGCACATGAGAGATGCTTGGTAAGGGACTTATGTTAGGCATCCGTACATCTTACACCCCATATTTTCGTACGTAAAAGTATGCCATAAGTAAATTGATGAAAGCTCGAAAATGAGATATTACATCCCGCATTTTCGTACGTTAAAGTTTTGTCGTAAGTTAATCGACGTAAGTTCGGGAATGAGATTATCTTGAGGTTATAAGCATTTATGCTACTTATAACAAGCGATAAGTAAGTGCCGTGAAGGTTAAAGGGTAAACGAATCAAAGAAAGTGAGTTTCGTCGAACTTTGTCAATATGGGATAGAATACGGTCCGAGCTATAATACCCGGTATTTATGGACTAATGCCATATAAGGTACCCCATGACCATGATAGTAGGGTACATAAAATGTATTAAAAGTGAGTAGTATTTTGGGTAATTTGAGATAATTCTTAATTACATGGATTATTGGTTAATGGGAGAATTAACAAGTTAATTAAAATTAGTGGGTAATTAATTAATAATCTTGGAAGAAGACTTACCCCTCCCCAACGTGGCAGCACCCCCCTTTTCATTTTATGACTCTTGAAAGAGATGTAAAGGTGTCACACTTGAAGAAATTAGGTGACACTAAGCTAGAAATGTGGGGCCCACCTAATAGTTAAGGATAACATTCCTAATTCAAAATTATCTTCGAAATCTCTTAAGAAAGGAAAATAGTAACATTCTTTCTAAGAGTTTCAGCCAAGATTCCTTACATTCTTTCTAATGTTATCTCTTAAGGAACATTCTTTCTAATGTTATTTCAGCAAAAGTAACATTCTTTCTAATGTTATTTCTTATCTCTAAGGAAAGAGTTTCAACAAAGATCATTTTCCAAAAAAAGCAACGTTATTGCTAAGTTCTTAAGGAAAAGCTTCAGCCAAGATTATCTTTGCCTAACAACGTTATTGCTTCGGGTGTTTCATACGAATTGTTCTCTATTTCGATCTCGTTGTTACGTATTTCATCACGATTGGCGTGTGTTAGAAGGATTGTCTAGAGGATCGGCTCAGGTATGTTAAGGCTATCCCTTCTTTCTTTTGGCATGATCCAAATGATGCAAATGAAATGACCAAAATACGCAACTTTCATAAATGATTCTATTCATAGAAATACTAGGGGTGTCTATATTCTTGATTCCCCATGTGTCTTATTATTCTATCATCTGTTCATGGGTCTCAGAAAATACGTAAGTTGATAAGTTTATTTTATGACATTATTCAAAGGTATAATGGTCTTATGACATTTCGAGAAATTTTATTGACGTACTCCTCATGCATTGCTTTCATTTATACATGTACATTGACCTATGACAAGATGGCATTATATACGCGTATATATGTATAATATATGTATATGGGATATGAGAAAAGGTTATGGCGTTATATATGCACCACCACCTGATCAGCTGGTATATGTTGATGATTTGCCCACAGTGGCCGAAATGATATGATGGGATACCCTCAGAGGCTTGATAATATTATGAATATAACTATGCATGGTATGACATTTATATGCATATGCATGACATTATAAAAGTAAAATGATTTACAGAGCTATGCAGACATACATGTCGAGTCTTTTACTCCATGTTTCTCTCATGTCTATTATTTACTGATTTTCATTCCTTACGTACTCGGTGCATTATTTGTATTGACATCCATTTTGCCTGGGGACACTACGTTTCATGCCCGCAGGTCTCGATAGACAGGTCGAGAGTCCTCCAAGTAGGCGATCAGCTCAGCGGAAGATGTTGGTGCGCTCCATTTGCTCCGGAGTCTCTATTGGTCAGTATGATTAGGACATGTGTTGATTGGTATGGCGAGACTCTATCTCGACCATTATGATATTTATATATTCTTAGAGGCTTGTAGACATATGTCATATACATGAAAGATTGTACGGCCTTGTCGGCCTATGTTCAGTGAAAATTTGGTCTTATAGGCCTGTATGTATTATGTATAAGTTGGTATTTCATGTTGTATTCTACTTATCTCAAGGCAGCCTATTCGGCTCAGTTATCTATGATAGTATGATACGAAAATATATGTTATGTTGGTACCCGTCGCGGCCCATTGGATTGGGTCCTTACAAAAGTGGTATCAAAACAGTTATGTCCTAGGGAGTCTACAAGCCGTGTCTAGTAGAGTCTTGTTTATGGGTGTGTTGTGCACCACACTTATAAGCAGGAGGCTACAGGGCATTTAGGACTGTCACTCTTTCTTTTTACTCTAGATCGTGTGGTAGAGCTTAGTTGTAAGAACTCAATTTCCTAAACTCTATCTTATTGATAATAAGATGCATCCTCCATCCAGAAAGACGGTTGGTAAGAGATATAGCTGTGGAAGAGTTGAGTCAGAAGAACTCGATTTTTCATCATGCTTATGATGAGTAAACGTGAAGTTTTCGGCAGAACATGTGTGTAAGCTTCTTGATAAGGAGCCTTAAGGTAAGAATATCTACCTATATGATGAAAAGCAAATAGAGATTCAGGAGGTTGATATAAGTTTCAACAAGTAAAAGAAGCAAGGTGAAAAAGGGTACGAGGTACCCAGCTAATGAAGATTATCAGTATTTACAATTCAGGCAGAGGAATATAAGCCTTTTGAGTTACCTTCAACAATAACAGAGATATATACAATTGGCCACACCCATCTTATTTATGCCGTATGAAAGCAAACAGAAGTAGTATAAGAGATGGACGGATATTAGGATACGACTGGGGTTAGAGTGACCCAACATGGTGGATGGCTTGTTTGCGTTGGTTGACATGTCCGAAGGATATTGCAAATGTGCTAATAGATCTCCTTGTGAGACACCCAGATGGTGCAATCTAAAATAGTACGGCTAAATATGAGTACTACAAAGATAGGCACTGGAAGCCTTGAAGGGATAAATATTATCTTAGTGTGGCTCCCGTCCCTAGTGGAGAGAGAATTTTAGGCAACCCGAAGAGCCAGTGGATGGAGCAAGGGGAGCTAAAAGCAAAAGAATGTCTTGTTGAAGCTCTCAGAATAATGTGATAGACAAAAATATTAGCAGGGAAATAAGAAGAGAGTTAGTGAAGCATTATGAGTAAGATGTAATACATAGATGACAACGGTAGATCAAAAAGATGACAGTATTACAGAGTCTATAGTCAATTGAAGGAAAAGGCGAGAGGTGACAGGCCTTGAGACAACAAAAGAGTATAGGCCAAAAATTCATATCCTCATTTCAAGAAATAAGTTCGTGACTCCAACGCGACTACCAGAAGGAAAAGTTAGACCCCAGAACAATAGAAATCTGTATGGGCTGGTGAACAAAATAAACTAAACATGAATTAGGGACTGGGTGATTGGATAATAGTCGGCATCATGAGAATTTCAGATTTTGTTCTGGCGATAATAGAGTGGACAACAAAAGAATATTCATGAAGAATTCAGAGAATGGTCATTCAGGAAGACGCTTCCCTAAAGCAAGCAAAGTGAGCAAAGTTAAGGTTAAGGGACTATATGTGCCAGTTATACTAAGTGTCACCCTCACGAATAAGGAATTTTGTTATCCTTGATACAGAAGGATTGCCACAAGGCAAGTAAGGGTCACCGATGATGTGAAAAGATGCCAAAGATGAAGAGGTAAAATATCTATAGGTAAATCCTCGTGGATCCAACTCTTAGTACTCCCCTAAAGGGGGAATATGGAGTGATGTGGAATTAAGTCAGAATTAAGTGGTTCTAGTAACTATGGATTAATAAAGGAAGAATGCGATAAGAATGAGAAAGGAATAAGATTGAACTTATTCAAATCCTATAGATATACTATGATTCCAGAACACTATGCAAATACGACGTCAAGGAAAGGAAGTAAGGATTCCTACCCGAGGTGTTATTGATAAATAAGGAGCCGGTGTAAGAGGTAAGTTAAGACAAAGGAAATAACCCAAGAAAGATTACGCGGAATATTGATATGAGAATGGGCCAATGAGTAGTTAGTAGTTGATTTAGGAAGAGCTTAGTTATGACTAAACATGATAATACAGACAAATCAGCAGGTCGTGTAAGAAAAACAATAGTAAAACCCAATATAGTGGATTCAACCCGGCAGTTATGACATTGTAATACTTGAGAAATATTCAGATAGGAGTTGGGGTAGTTAAAGGTACTGTATGAGTATTATGGGAATAAAAGAGAGTGCCACTGGGAAGACTGTCAAAATATCAATTCAGAAGCAACCCTACAAGCACAAGGGCGTGGAGGTAAGTAACTACAGATAATTATAGGCGAGGAAGAACATTAAAAGTTTTATTGGGTATACGATTTAATAAGCCCGCAGCTTTACAAGAGTCAGAGGGTTTTCCCTAAGTACAACAATGAAAGACTAGCTGAGGAAATAAGGAAAAAGACTTCAACCTAAGAACAGTGACCTAAAGAGGAAATGGTCTGGTAACAATAGTCTCACAACAACATTGTATGCATCCCATAAGGAAGTGGCACCTATCGTGGCCAATATGTGTAGGCACTAAGATAAACTAATTATTCATGCAACAAGTGACAGAACGACCAGGAAAAGCAATTGCTTATATTTAAAGAAAGTTCAGAAGGAATGAAAGGAATTATTCGATCAATGATCCAGAGATAATTACATTATGAATGCACCTAAGATTTTGGGGTATTATGCAGAGCATATATGTTGACAATCATACAACCGTATAAGACTCTGGTATAAGTTAAAAGAAATAACTGAGTCCAGGTTATAGACAAAGGATTGAATTGTTAAAGGATTGTATCATAAATATTCCATAGAGTCCATGAAAGGCTAAAGTAATAACTAATACCATGAGCCGCAGATCGAAAGATAGCTTAAGCCTACATAAAGGCTAATTAGAAGGAAGAGGAAACTAAAGAGTTACATCAAGGAAGTAAATCAGGAGTCTGATTATTGAACCCAGAAAATTATAGAAATCGTGATTGAGAACATTACAGGATCACTCTTAATATTAGAGGTACAAGAGAGAATGTACAACAACCATATTCTATAACAGCCCTACGATAAAGCGAGTTAGAAATGTACCAGCCTCATAAGAAGTCAGTACAAAGCTCCCACCAGATTTTGTATCTGGTGCAAGTATTATAATAGAGCTTCAAGTTATAGACGTGAATTATACCTATGTGGAAGGGAGGTCATGAAATAAATATAAGATACGATGAAAGATTTTAAGGTAGTAAGGCAAAGATGAACAACGTACGGAATACTCAAATGCAGAAGATTGTGAATAGTCCATACTTTAGATAAAAGGCTAGAAGCGTAGGCATTCGGTATCCAGAAATAATAGCGGCATCATCAGTGGAATATCTTCCAGCCTATGGTTTCTAGGTACCGAGAGGCCTAGTTAAGAGAGTAGAGAAGAGTTTGAGACGATGTGATGTCTCGCTTGATGGTCCAAAATAACACAAGGAAATCTACGGTGCAAGCAAGTTGAAAGAAGGTTGCGAGTAGTATAACTAGATATGCGTAAGTCGCAAGCTAAAGTATGGTAAAGCGACAAGGTTTTAGGAAGACAGGAGTAAGGATAAGAAAGGGCGAGTGAGAAAGTGATGAGAATGGATAAGTCCTTAGGATTAAGCCCATGAAAACAAGAGAGCTAATGGTTCTCTAAGATATAGAAAGCTCAGTATAGCCTGAATGAACTCAAAGGAGTCTAAGACTAATATCATTTAAAAGAGATGGAATGATGCCCTGGTAGTAAAATGAGGGTATACTTGTGATAAATGAAGGATTACATTTGGACCTTTGATTGAGTGATGATTTGAAGGGAATTCATGAATTGTACAGGATTAAAATACCCACGTAATTGAGTCACATTGGGATGCTATAAAGTACGATTATTGAAGTACAATATTGCAGCTAAGTAGATCAGGAAAATCACTTCGAATATTCCTCGATGAAACATAAGCCCTAGTGGCAATGTTTTACGTAAGAAGTTTCAAGATATCAGTGGTAGATTGTCGATCAACATTGAGGTAAATCAACAATGGATGGATAGAAGTTACAAAGTACGAAATAAGATATGGCAATATTCATAAGTTCGACAAAGTACCGACCGAAGAACTTCAATACACCTATAGATGCCCAGAGGGATATCTTATCAAGTTCTATATATGTTCCCAAAGTGAGGCCTAAAGATTGGCTAAAAGCTGAAGGGAAGAGTCGCATAGGAGAACATATAAGGAAAAAGCCCGAGAGGCTGCATGGCAGAATGTAGCAAGAGTTATGAGATTGGAATAATTCCGACCACAGATTGTGGTGTGAGAAAGAGGCCTAAAGGGGGAATGCCCTGGCCTTTGGATTTATTCAAAGAACATTTGCCTAAATGGCAAGAAGAGTATTAAAGTATTCGCAAGAGCTATGAGTTATGAGAATGATAAATGCATCAGTCAACATTCGAGGACGAATGTTCCAAAAGGGGGAATGATCTTACACCCCATGTTTTCGTACGTAAAAGTATGCCATAAGTAAATTGATGAAAGCTCGGAAATAAGATATTACATCCCGCATTTTCGTACGTTAAAGTTTTGTCGTAAGTTAATCGACGTAAGTTCGGGAATGAGATTATCTTGAGGTTATAAGCATTTATGCTACATATAACAAGCGATAAGTAAGTGCCGTGAAGGTTAAAGGGTAAACGAATCAAAGAAAGTGAGTTTCGTCGAACTTTGTCAGTATGGGATAGAATACGGTTCGAGCTATAATACCCGGTATTTATGGACTAATGCCATATAAGGTACCCCATGACCACGATAGTAGGGTACATAAAGTGTATTAAAAGTGAGTAGTATTTTGGGTAATTTGAGATAATTCTTAATTACATGAATTATTGGTTAATGGGAGAATTAACAAGTTAATTAAAATTAGTGGGTAATTAATTAATAATCTTGGAATAAGACTTACCCCTCCCCAACGTGGCAGCATTCCCCTTTTCATTTTATGACTCTTGAAAGAGATGTAAAGGTGTCACACTTGAAGAAATTAGGTGACACTAAGCTAGAAATGTGGGGCCTACCTAATAGTTAAGGATAACATTCCTAATTCAAAATTATCTTCGAAATCTCTTAAGAAAGGAAAATAGTAACGTTCTTTCTAAGAGTTTCAGCCAAGATTCCTTACATTCTTTCTAATGTTATCTCTTAAGGAACGTTCTTTCTAATGTTATTTCAGCAAAAGTAACGTTCTTTCTATGCTATTTCTTATCTCTTCAGGAAAGAGTTTCAACAAAGATCATTTTTCAAAAAAAGCAACGTTATTGCTAATTTCTTAAGGAAAAGCTTCAGCCAAGATTATCTTTGCATAGCAACGTTATTGCTTCGGATGTTTCATACGAATTGTTCTCTATTTCGATCTCGTTGTTACGTATGTCGTCGCGATTGGCGTGTGCTAGAAGGATTGTCTAGTGGATCGGCTCAGGTATGTTAAGGCTATCCCTTCTTTCTTTTGGCATGATCCAAATGATGCAAATGAAACGAGCAAAATGCGCAACTTTCATAAGTGACTCTATTCATAGAAATACTAGGGGTGTCTATATTCTTATTTTCCCATGTGTCTTATTATTCTATCATCTGTTCATGGGTCTCAGAAAATACGTAAGTTGATAANCTTGGCATGATCCAAATGATGCAAATGAAACGAGCAAAATGCGCAACTTTCATAAGTGACTCTATTCATAGAAATACTAGGGGTGTCTATATTCTTATTTTCCCATGTGTCTTATTATTCTATCATCTGTTCATGGGTCTCAAAAAATACGTAAGTTGATAAGTTTATTTTATGACATTATTCAAAGGTATAATGGTCTTATGACATTTTGAGAAATTTTATTGACGTACTCCTCATGCATTGCATTCATTTATACATGTACATTGACCCATGACCAGATGGCGTTATATACGCGTATATATGTATAATATATGTATATAGGATATGGGAAAAGGTTACGACGTTATATACACACCACCTCCTGATCAGCTGGTATACGTTGATGATTTGCCCACAGTGGCCGAAATAATATGATGGGATGCCCTCAAAGGCTTGATGATATTATGAATATAACTATGCATAGTATGACATTTATATGCATATGCATGACATTATAAAAGTAAAATGATTTACAGAGCTATGTAGACGTACATGTCGAGTCTTTTACTACATGTTTCTCCTATGTCTATTCTTTACTGATTTTCATTCCTTACATACTCGGTACATTATTTGTATTGACATCTCTTTTGCCTGGGGACACTGCGTTTCATGCCCCCTGGTCTCGATAGACAGGTCGAGAGTCCTCCAAGTAGGCGATCAGCTCAGCGGAAGATGTTGCTGCGCTCCATTTGCGCCGGAGTTGCTGTTGGTCAATATGATTAGGACATGTGTTGATTGGTATGGCGGGACTCTGTCCCGACCATTATGACATTTATGTATCCTTAGAGGCTTGTAGACATATATCGTATACGTGAAAGATTGTACGGCCTTGTCGGCGTATGTTCGGTGAAAATTTGGTTTTATAGGCCCGTATGTCTTATGTATAAGTTGGTATTACATGTTGTATTCTACTTATTTCAAGGCAGTTTATCTGGCTTAGTTATCTATGATAGTATTATACGAAAAGATACGTTATGTTGGTACTCGGTTGAATAAGGTACCGGATGCCCGTCACAGCCCATCGGATTTGGTCGTGACAGTACAATGCTCTATGTGTGATTATGTGTATGTGTGTGTGTGTATGTGTGTGTGTGTGNAAAAGCTTCAGCCAAGATTATCTTTGCATAGCAACGTTATTGCTTCGGATGTTTCATACGAATTGTTCTCTATTTCGATCTCGTTGTTACGTATGTCGTCGCGATTGGCGTGTGCTAGAAGGATTGTCTAGTGGATCGGCTCAGGTATGTTAAGGCTATCCCTTCTTTCTTTTGGCATGATCCAAATGATGCAAATGAAACGAGCAAAATGCGCAACTTTCATAAGTGACTCTATTCATAGAAATACTAGGGGTGTCTATATTCTTATTTTCCCATGTGTCTTATTATTCTATCATCTGTTCATGGGTCTCAGAAAATACGTAAGTTGATAAGTTTATTTTATGACATTATTCAAAGGTATAATGGTCTTATGATATTTTGAGAAATTTTATTGACGTACTCCTCATGCATTGCATTCATTTATACATGTACATTGACCCATGACCAGATGGCGTTATATACGCGTATATATGTATAATATATGTATATAGGATATGGGAAAAGGTTACGACGTTATATACACACCACCTCCTGATCAGCTGGTATACGTTGATGATTTGCCCACAGTGGCCGAAATAATATGATGGGATGCCCTCAAAGGCTTGATGATATTATGAATATAACTATGCATAGTATGACATTTATATGCATATGCATGACATTATAAAAGTAAAATGATTTACAGAGCTATGTAGACGTACATGTCGAGTCTTTTACTACATGTTTCTCCTATGTCTATTCTTTACTGATTTTCATTCCTTACATACTCGGTACATTATTTGTATTGACATCTCTTTTGCCTGGGGACACTGCGTTTCATGCCCCCTGGTCTCGATAGACAGGTCGAGAGTCCTCCAAGTAGGCGATCAGCTCAGCGGAAGATGTTGCTGCGCTCCATTTGCGCCGGAGTTGCTGTTGGTCAATATGATTAGGACATGTGTTGATTGGTATGGCGGGACTCTGTCCCGACCATTATGACATTTATGTATCCTTAGAGGCTTGTAGACATATATCGTATACGTGAAAGATTGTACGGCCTTGTCGGCGTATGTTCGGTGAAAATTTGGTTTTATAGGCCCGTATGTCTTATGTATAAGTTGGTATTACATGTTGTATTCTACTTATTTCAAGGCAGTTTATCTGGCTTAGTTATCTATGATAGTATTATACGAAAAGATACGTTATGTTGGTACTCGGTTGAATAAGGTACCGGATGCCCGTCACAGCCCATCGGATTTGGTCGTGACAGTACAATGCTCTATGTGTGATTATGTGTATGTGTGT
This sequence comes from Nicotiana otophora, assembly GCA_000715115.1. Classification (NCBI taxonomy): domain Eukaryota; kingdom Viridiplantae; phylum Streptophyta; class Magnoliopsida; order Solanales; family Solanaceae; genus Nicotiana; species Nicotiana otophora. The sequence goes on from AWOL01S0060890.1 coordinate 19,956, forward strand.
GTGTGTATGTGTGTGTGTGTGAGAGAGATGAGCCATGAGCATTTTGCCAAGCACCGTGAGGGTTCTTAGAGGAGGATTCAAGGGAATTGTGCCAGGCACTATCAAGGTGCTGAGAGTGTGATTAAGGGATACTTGTGCCAGGCACTATGAATGTGCTGAGATTTGTTTATACTTGATGATTTAACTGTGAAATTGTTGATATTTCACGTATATTTGAAATGCATGCATAGATTTTTATTTTCCTCATGCTGTTTGGTATTTGATGTCTCTACTTGATGTTTGGAGCTTGAAATCACAATATGTTTCTTGATTAATCCATGTCTATGTGATTTCCATTGAAAGTCGATGACTTGACTGATAATCCTGAAAATCATGCCTATTTCTTCTCCTTTTGTGTTAAGTTGAGCATGTTATTATTTGAGATGCTTTTTCTTATATGGTCTATTGGAAACATACTCTCTACCTTCATTAGGTTGGGGTAAGATTTGCGTACATAATACCCTCCCCAGACCCCACCTGGTGGGAATATACTGGGTTTGTTGTTGTTATTGTTATTTCTTATATGATATTATTATGCTGTTATTGTTGTTGTTGAATGTTGAAAGTGAGCATCAGACTTTGCCAACATCTCCATATGATATTATTATTATGCTGTTATTAAGTACATGAGGTCAGTTGTACTCATCCTACACTCTTCACTTAGCGGGCAAATCCGGGGGGTTGCTAATAGTTGTGGTTTCTAGTGAGTTGTTCATCCAGATTTGCTTGGTGATTTTGAGGTAGCACTACAGTTTCAGTCACTGGCCTTGAAGTCCCCTTCTTTGTCTATTGATATAACTTTTAGTCTTCCGAACAATATTATGTTGTTCTGATTTTGTAGTTAGTATTCTATAGAGCTCATGCACTCAGTGACACCATATTTTGCGGTGCAATAAGTTGTATTAACATCATGAGTTTATTTAATTATGCTATTCTTCTATTTGAGGCAATTTCTTATCATTGTTGAAGTTTGTTTCGGCATGTTTGATGTTGGCTTGCGTAGCAAGCAGTGTTAGGTGCCATTATGACTCCGGTGAGATTTTGGGCCGTGAAAAGTTGGTATCTAAGCACTAGGTTCATATAGGTCTCATGAGTCAGGAGCAAGCTAGTAGAGTCTTGCGGATCGGTATGTAGATGGATGTACTTGTCTTCGAGAGGCTATAGGGCTTTAGGAAATTTTACATTTCTTGATTTCATATCATGCGACTTTATCTCGGCTTGAAGCCTACATCATCAGTTCTGTCCCATTCATCTTTATGCGATATTGAGTACCCGATATTAGCTTCACGTTGACGAGGGGTGCTGATGTCGTGATGTGGTGTAGGCTAATTTTTCCCGTGTTTCGAGGGCATACTACTATCGTCGCCTTGTGGCAGGGCACTCCATTTACAGCAGCCCTGATAAGTGTGAATTTTAACTACTTATTAGTACCTTCTTGCTTTAGTATTAGTCCGAAAGTATTGATTTTTGTTCCAAAAACTAATGAAATGGTGCAAATTGCAGGAATGTTGGAGAACTGGAACTCAACGAAGAAATCTAAGTAAAAAAGAAGTGTTCCTGATCAAAAGGCAAGAAGGAGTGCAACAGGCCGAAAGTGTAGTCCGCAGAAGAAAGTGCGGACCACAGAATTATCTCTACGGCCACAGATCTGGTGTTGAAGCTCAGATGATGATTGGAAATAGGAATTCAAAAAGTTTACAGAGTGTGCAAAATGATCGAGTGTGCAGCCTTGCAAAAAGTGTAGCCACAGAAGGAATAGTGCAGCCGCAGAAGCTGAAGTGCAGCCGTAGAAGCTGAAGTGTGAGGCTGCAGAAATCATCAAACTGCAGAACCAAGCAAAGTGTTGACCGTACATGGAATTGTGCGGCCGCAGAACCTCCCGAAGGGCATTTTTGTCAGCAAATTTTGGGCCGCTATAAATAGATGGGAACACCTTTTTAGGGCAAGTTATATAGTGTTTTGAACTGTAGCCATTATAGTTTACTACTTTTGGTAATTTTGACCATTTGGGGTGAAATCACATTAGTTTAACATTTTAGTCTTGTATTATGGCTTTAATTAGTTCTTCTTCTTTATTTTCTTCAATTTCTATTATGAGTAGCTAGATTTTCTCTAGAGTTGTGACCCAACCCTAGTGTGTATACCTTATGGGTATTTAATATAATTCTTGTTTATGATTGGATCTTTATTATTTAGCTTTGTTATGCATTATTTCTAGAATTAATGGTTGCAAACATTGATTCATGCCTTTTTGACTTGGTTCCTACTTGAGAAAGAGGGACTTGGTCAAAACTTAGCTTACAAGAAACTAGGCTAGTTAAGGTTTTGGCTAGCCTAATTAAAGGGTTTGAACTAGAGATAGGGAAAACCCGACTTAAGCTCATATCAACTATTTGGATTGATACCCAATTAGGCTTGAGAAAGCCAATTTGGGCAAAATCACTCTATAGCCAAGAGGTATTGAGTGGGTAATTTAGAGTTGAGAGTTATAATACACCCCGACCACTAAAACAACCATTAACGTAATTTACCCATTAGGCTACCCCATAAGTAGATATTACATCCCTAGGCCTTTTACCAATTTGATAAAAACAACAAAAATAATTACTCATTTTCTAGTCTCTTTTCTTTAGTTAAACATTGCTAGTGTCAATTTTAGAAGTAGATTACAAAAACTCCCTTGTTTGTAAGTGTAATTGAGCTATATCATCTACGCTTATCAAGTGTACACCCTAACACCCATATTTAACTCCCTGAGGAAATCAACCTCGACTCTTGTTGGGTACTATTCTTCCAACGACCGTTTCCACTCACTATTGAGTGTGGATCAATTTTTGGCGTTGTTGCTGAGGAGTTTTAACGGTGTTATCTATATATTTGAGTGTATTTTTGGAATATCTTTTTTCCCTTCCGTGTTACTAATTTTTTGAAGAAATCATAGGTACAAACATGGCGAACAATGAACTCGAAAATATGCCTTTGGGGGACTTGGACGGTGAGGAGTAATAACTCGATGAGGTACCTCAAGTGCCACAACCTAATCGGCGAGGCCGGGTGCCACAAGACAATGTTCCCATACCACCCCCACATCCACCACCTCATCCATAAGCGGCACAACACCAGATATTTCCCAATAAAGGTTATGCTAGTACAATAGTCCCTCATCGTATTAGGGCGGGCTACTTTTGAGCAACGTGGCTTTTTCACTGGTGTGCCAAGTCAAAAATGCTAATAAACATTTGAAAGGCTTTGCGGATAGATGTTGGGGGAGCAAGCAAACTATTGTTTCCGAGGATGCCTTGAGGCTAAGACTTTTTCCCTTCTCTCTGTGGGGTAAAGTTGTAGATTGGTTGGAACGTTTGCCGAACCATTCAATACACACTTGGGATGAGTTGGCAGCGAATTTCATTGCTATGTTTTTCTCTCCCGGGCACATGGCTACCCTTCAGGGTGAAATCTTGGTATTCAAGCAAGAATCGAATGAGCCACTACACGAAATTTGGGAACGCTATAGAACCCTAGTTAAGGAATGTCCTAACAACGATATGAATCTGAACATGTTGCAACAAACCTTTTACTATGGGATTAACACAACCGACCAATGTGTATTGAACCAACTTGTCGGTGGAAACTTCATGACCATGCCTTACCCAGAGTCTTGTGCCATACTTGATAAGATGGCAGAGATATCATCCGCTTGGAAATCCCTGGCAAATGTGCCTCAAGGGGATCCGAATATGACATACCTACACAAAGAGTTGCAAGACCATGTGTAAGACATTGCCTAATTGACAACAACCATGACTCAACTAGAAAAGGCCCAACTCAATCAAGTGCAAGCTCCTAAGCAAGTTCATTCTATGGAGGGAGTTAATGTCTTGGTGAACAGGATGAGGATCAAGGGTCCACAAATGCAAACCCGAGTGGAAAATTATGTGAAAGATGATGTGGTTTTGATCAAGAGGATTCTTATCATGAGAAAGAAGAGAAAGTTCAATAGGTGAGCAACTTTCAAGGGAAAAGAAACAACTTCCAAGGCTCAAATCAACAACAATGGCAACCACAAAATAACCAAGGAAATTGGAGTTCTAACAATCAAGAAAATTGGCATAATAACAACAATCAAGGAAATTGGAGTGGAAACAACCAAGGAAATTGGGGAGGCAACAATCAAGATGGCTGGGGAAACAATCAAGGCAACCGAGGGTCGGGTTTTCAAAGGCCCCCAATGTATCAACAACCTAATAACCCTCCTCCTTATCCTTCCCATGTTCAAGATCTTCAAGCAATAAGATGGATCATATTGAGAATAATTTCAAGCAAATGATGAAAAAGAATGCCGATTCGGATGACCAATTTGCCTCACACAACACATCAATCCATAATCTAAAAGTTCAAATGGGGCAAATCTCTCCAGCTCTAAATTCTCGTCCTAAGAGTGCACTACAAAGTGACACGGTGGTAAACCCAAAGGGTGTTAACAATACGGGGCATGCTATAGAGGTTATCACAAGAAGTGGACGAGGCGGGAATTCACCCACCTCAAGTGAAAGGCGACTTGTAGATGATGACCAAGTGGTACGAGAGGAAGATATCCCAAACAATGTTGTCCAAGTAAATGATATTGTTCGAATTGATCATGATGATAATGTTGAATAGACTCAATAGGATGAACACATCATTGGCATACCAGAACCGGTAATGCAAAAAGCTAGGGCACCATTGCCTAAGCCTCCACCTCCATACCCTCAAAGACATGCCAAGCAAAATGGTGATAATCAATTCAAGAAGTTCATTCAAATGATTAAGAGTCTTTCAATCAGTGTGCCATTAGTAGAAGCTTTGGAACAAATGCCCGGTTATGCAAAGTTTATGAAAGATCATGTGACCAAAAAGTGGTCGATGAATTTTGAAACTATTAAGGTCACTCATCAAGTGAGTGCAATTGTTCATTCCATGGCTCCTAAGTTGGAGGATCCCAGTGCTTTTATGATTCCTTGTACAATTGGGAGTACCGAGTTTGCTAAAGCTCTTTGTGATCCTGGGGTAAGTATCAATTTGATGCCCTATTCAGTTTTCAAAACTTTGGGAATTGGGCAACCAAGACCCACTTCTATGAGGTTTCAAATGGCCGATCGCACTATGAAGAGGCCGTTGGGTTTGATTGAAGATGTGTTGGTCCGAGTTGATACGTTCATTATTTCGGCGGAATTTATTATTCTAGATTGTGAAGTTGATTATGAAGTGCCTATCATTCTTTGGATACCTTTCTTCTCTACGGGTAAGGCTCTTTGTGATGTAGAGGCCAAAGAACTCACTTTTCGAGTTGGTGATGAACAAGTGGTATTCCATGTGTGTAAGTCTATGCAGCAACCAAATAGCAATGGGGAGTGTTCTTTTATGGATTTGGTGAACGATGTTATTATTGATGATACAAGTGCTACAATCAATCTTGGTGATATGTTGGAAGCCTTTTTGCTCAATTTTAATGATGACGATATGGATGGTTTCATGAAATGTGTGAATTCTTTGCAAGGAATGGAGTCATACAACTATGCACCCCAGAAACTATCTTTGGATCTTGAGAATATGAAGACTCCTCCTACAAAACCTTCTATTGAAGAGCCACCTACTTTGGAGTTGAAGCCATTGCCTCCACACCTTCAGTATGCATTTCTTGGCCCTTGTTCTACTTTACCGATTATGCTTTCCTCTTGTTTGACTAATGTGCAAGTTGATTCCACATTGGCAGTGTTACAAAAGTGGAAGAAGGCTATTGGGTGGACTTTGGCAGATATTCGGGGTATAAGCCCCGCCTTTGCAATGCATAAGATCAAGTTGGAGGATGGTGCTAATCCGTTCATTGAACATCAAAGAAGACTCAATGAGGCTATGCAAGAAGTTTTTAAGAAGGAAATTATTAAGTGGTTGGATTCTAGGGTTGTCTACCCCATCTCCGATAGTTCATGGACCTCTCCGGTTCAATGTGTCCCAAAGAAGGGGGAATGATGGTGGTTACCAATGATAATAATGAGTTGATTCCTACAAGAATGCTGACCGGTTGAAGGGTTTGTACGGATTATCGCAAGCTCAACAAAGTTACAAGGAAGGATCATTTTCCACTTTCTTTCTTAGATCAAATGCAAGATAGATTGGGCGGCCGTGCTTTCTATTATTTTCTTGATGGGTACTCGATCTACAACCAAATTCTCATTGCTCCGGAATATCAAGAGAAAACAACTTTTACATGTTCCTATGGTACTTTTTCTTTCAAGAGGATGCCTTTTGATTTGTGCAATGCACCGACGGCTTTTCAACGGTGTATGATGGCTATTTTTATGGACATGGTGGAGGACTACCTTGAAGTTTTTGTGGATGACTTCTCGGTGGTTGGGGATTCTTTTGATGATTATCTTGCAAATTTGGACAAAGTATTTCCTAGATGTGAAGAAACCAACATGGTGCTTAATTGGGAGAAATGCCCTTTCATGGTTGAGAAAGGTATTGTCCTTGGCCATAAAATCTCAAGGAATGGAATTAAAGTCGATAAGGCGAAGATTGAGGTGATTTCTGAGCTTCCACCCCAACTTCGGTGAAGGGTGTGCGGAGTTTCCTCATCCATGCGAGTTTCTACAGGCGCTTTATCAAAGATTTCTCTAAAGTGGTGAACCCATTGTGTAAGCTCCTTGAGAAGGATGCCAAGTTCCATTTCAATGATGATTGTATAAGGGCTTTTGAACTATTGAAGCTTAAGTTGACAACTACTACTATCATTACTGCTCCAAATTGGAGTTTGCCTTTTGAACTCATGTGTGATGCAATTGACGTAGCAATTGGGGCTGTTTTGGGGAAACACATTAAAAATGTTTTTCATCCTGTTTACTATGCTAGTAAAACCATGAATAGTGTCCAAACCAATTATACCTTTATGTAAAAAGATATCTTTCCTATTGTGTTTGCAATTGAGAAGTTCCGCTCGTACTTGATGGGTGCCAAAGTTATTGTCCACACGGATCATGCGGCACTTCGCTATCTTATGAGCAAAAAGGATTCTAAAGCCCGTTTGATGAGATGGGGACTCTTGTTGCAAGAATTTGATATTGATATTCAAGATAGGAAAGGTAGTGATAACCAAGTGGCGGAGCACTTGTTTCATTTGGAGGAGGAGGGGAGGCTACATGATGGCCTTGAAATCAATGACTCCTTCTCCGATGAGCAACTTTTGGCAGTTTCAATGACAAAGGTGCCATGGTTTGTGGACTTGGTAAATTTTCTTGTGAGTGGAATCATTCCGGATGAGTTCTCTTCAAACCAAAGGAAGAAGCTCAAGAGATATTGTCAGGATTATTATTGGGATGAACCATACCTTTTCCGAATTTGTACGGATGAGGTGATTAGAAGGTGTGTACCAGAAGAAGAGCAAGGAGATATTCTTGGGGCTTGTCATTCTTCACCATATGGTGGTCATCATGGTGGAGCAAGAACGACGACCAAAGTTCTTATTTGTGGTTTCTATTGGCCTATTCTTTACAAGGATGCAAGTGGCTTAGTGAAAAGATGTGATGAATGTCAACAGGCCGGTGGAATTTCATGGAAAAATGAGATGCCTCTCACAACCATCTTGGAGATTGATATTTTTAATGTTTGGGGCATTGACTTTATGGGCCCTTTTGCGAGTTGGTGTGGAAACACTTACATCTTGGTCGTGGTGGATTATGTGTCCAAATAGGTTGAGGTCGCTGCCTTACCCAACAATGAGGCTTGAAGTGTAGTGGATTTCTTGAAGAACAATATTTTTACAATAATTGGTACTCCACGTGCATCATAAGTGATGGGGGATCACATATTTGCAACAAGACTTTTGACACTTTACTTAGCAAGTATGGTGTTACTCACAAGGTCACGACTCCCTATCATCCACAAGCTAGTGGGCAAGTGAAAGTCTCTAACCGGGAGATAAAGAGTATCTTGTATAAAATAGTGAATGCTAATGGGATAAATTGGTCCAAGAAGCTTTATGATACGTCATGGGCTTATCAGACGGCTTACAAAACACCTATCAAAATGTCTCCATACCGGTTAGTGTTCGGGAAAGCTTGTCATCTTCTGGTGGAACTAGAGCACACAAGGAAATGTGGGCTTTAAAGAAACTGAATCTTTATTGGGATGTAGCCACTAATTTGCGAGTTGCACACTTGAATGAATTGGATGAGTTCCGGTACCATGCACATGAGAGTTCGTCCTTGTACAAAGAAAAGATGAAATATCTTCCTGATAAATACATTTGGAACAAAGAGTTCAAGGTGGGAGATCTTGTAATGTTATTTAACTCAAGGTTGAGTATGTTTCCTGGGAAGCTAAAATCCAAATGAAGTGGTCCATTTGAAATTGTTGGTGTGACACCTTTCGGTGCATTGGATTTAAAGAACAAGAACAATGAAGTGTTCCGAGTCAATGGTCATCGGGTGGAGCTCTAATTGGGCAAGGTTGGAGTTATCCATGTGGTGGCGGTCATTTACTTCACTTGAATATGCTTTGACATTGCGTCGTGCCACGATGTTAAATCAGACACTTTTTGGGAGGCAACCCAAGTTCTTTTCCTTTTGTTTTTGTATTTAGGTGTTATTTGTTATTCTAACTTGATTTGAAGTGTGCTACAGGGTTGAGCGTTACATGCAAGAAGGGTGGACAAAAATGGCTAAGTGTTGGAATAAATGAAGACCGCACATTTTGATTGTGCGGTCGCAAAAATAATTGTGCCATAGCAGAAGAGCTTGAGCGGCCGCAAATTTCACATGTGGACCACACTTCTAGAAGCTCAACAAGATGTCAAATTGCAATTTCTCTGACGTTTTTACCTGTCAGTGCGGGGCTAATCTTCGAACACAAGAGGAATTGTGTGGCCGCACTCAAAATTGTGCGGACCGCACAAGTGATACAGAGCACTACTGCCTTGGTGAAGGAGTGTGGACCGCACTAGGAACTGTGCAGCCGCACTCAGCCCATTTCTTTTTCAGGAAGCTTGAGTATAAATAGAAGTTTCTCCTTCAATTTACACTTTTCACCCACAATAGAATCACCGTTTCTCTACAAGCTTTACTGAAAGATTTTCACTATCAACCATACACACCTATTTGTGCTCACACACCTAGTCCACTCACTTCATCTGGTATGCTTCACTTCATGTTAATCTTTTGTGTTAGTTTAATTTTTGAAATTTTTAGTTTCTTTTTAGACCATCTATTATTAGAATTCATCCATGTGTTCATGTGGGGTAGATCTATACTGGGTAGTTGCTAATACATGCTAAAATGGGTTAGGTTAGTTAAATTTTATGTGTATACCATGTTGGCATATAAGTTTGAACAAGTAATTCCAAAATCTAAGTGAGAACACATACTGCTCATTGATATTTGAATTCTGAGGCCACACTTGAATTTGTGCAGTCTGCAGTTGGTTGATTTTGGTAACTGGTGAAGGCAAGTGCATTCTGCGGCCGCACTTTAATTGTGTGGACCGCAGAATTCCTGGTGTGGCCGCATTTTGGGTTCGCACTGCTATCAGAGACTTGTCTATTGAAAGAACAAAAGTGCGGACTGCACTTATAATTCCGTAGACCGCATCTGAATTCTGCAGCCGCACTGTCTTTAGAGAAGAGGTACTTGTCACTCCTCGACCTCGGGGAGCGCGACCAGTGCTCAACAGAGTTACCCCGGTCGAGCAATCCTACACAGTGCTGTCTACCCAACTCACCCATGAATAAAGCGAAGAATATATTTCATTAATTAGACAGTAAAAGGTCATGTGAATAACACTAGCTCATTTCCATTAGTTACATCATTAGCAAGTCTCCAAAACAATACCTTGTACAATCATAGTTAAAGTTGAACAAATGATACAATTACAACATTTTTAGTTTAACCTTCCCAAACAAAAAAGAACAGATACAATCCACACTATATCTACGGAGCCTCTAACAGGAACAAAAGAGTACTATGACAGTGCCGGCAATAAGGCCCCGACTATACCTCAAAACGCTATGTACAAAGGATAAGAGATACAGGAGCCCGAAATGAAGTGGGGCTCACCAAGTCAGTTGAGGAGAGGGTGTGTTGCTATCACTTATCAATACCACATGCTATGGAACCACCTGCATCCATTAAAGATGCAGCGCCCCAGCAAAAGACACATTAGTACATATGGAATAATACTAGTATATAAAACTAAACACCCCCCTCAATAGAACTAGTAATAGTAGACGGAGAATAAAACAAGAAATCAATAATAGACTCAAGAAGTATCAAGGTGTCAATTTAGGGGAAAGGTAAATTTCAAGTAAGTTTCAGTAATTTAAGTTGAGAGATCTTTAGCACTGATACTCCACCGTATTTTAGCATGGAGTCCGATCTCAGTCCGACCGGCTAAGCCGTCTCACCCCAAAACATACACTCACAATACCACCATATACGCGGTATGACGTCTGATCTCAGCTCGACCAGCTAAGCCGTCTAACCCTTATGCCATGTGGGTCGATATCACATCACATCTCGCTAGAAATAATCTCATCCCATTTAAGAGGAAACATCTTAACACACCAATCTCATCCCATAAAAGGGAAATCAGTCTCATTATATTAACACAGGGATTTACCCCTCAATCACTCCTACACCGGCACGTGTAGTTTCGGGGTTAGGTTGTTCCGACCTACCCGTCCTTGGTGGATAAATGATACTCCCAAGGCATTTATTATTAAAAGGATTTACCACTCATTTCATGTTCTTTTACATGCTTCTTCATTTCATTGGCACTAATGGCCCCAAATATAAAGTCATTGTTGGCACGTTGGCCGTATTTCATATTCTATATTCACTGCTTCACTTTCAAACATCATCACGGATCGTCAACAACAAACATTTCTACTCAAGACTTTAAATACACATTTGAATATCTAACCAAATTAAGGGTCTTAGGAACATGTGATTTCTTACTCAATTTGACATGCTAGTTTTTATTAGACTCACGTTTTCAAATAAAACATATTAACACATAGCCCATGCTTAATCACCTTCTCAAGTAGTAACTCAACATGACAAGAACATTTGAAATAAAATTGAACGCATATATCTTTCGACACAAGGCTTATTCGAAATAATCAATTTATAATAGCAACACGGGACTTACAAGGGTATTGAGGGCTTCTATTCTAAGAGAAGATTTTTGTTTTTTTTAAAATTACTACAACGTTCTGTAAATCTTAGCCACTTCGATCTATTTAGAGATATAGCAAAATTGAACATAAATTAAGAAGGAGTTCATAGTTCCATCTCACTTGAGGATTTTATCAAACACTAGGTGTGCATTAAGGTATCAAGGTCCTCCTATGGTGGATTCTTTCATCCCACTACCCAAAGTTTACCCAAATGATCTTAACAATCTTCCCACTACCCCTGATGATACATGCATGTAAAATAAACAACTCCCACACCCAAGAATTGCTTGGCCCATTATGTAGTTTTAGTTAAAATCACGAAATTGAGGGCTATGGAGTAAAACCTTACCTCTAGGAAGAAGACCTAGTGAATTCTTCTTGTAAATTCTTCAACTTTGAGCAAGAATTGATGAATGATGAGCTTAGGAACTTCCCCTCTCACTCTATGGAACTCCAACTCTATAGAAATATCAGTTTTTAACTTCTAAAAAGATCCCTAAGGGTGTTTTATAAGAATGGGGTCAAATTCAAAATTAGAAAAAATGAAGCCCCGATGCAGGTCTGATGTCGCATATGCGACCGCATAACGCTTCTGCGGTCCGAACAATGGGCCACATAATGGCCCTCCAGAACTGGGCACCCCTGCCTCACTCTGCTACCAGTTTGCGGTCCGCAGACCTATTCTGCGGTCGCATAATGCTGTGCAGAACTGCCCTCTGAATTGGTTTTGTTCTGGGTCTGCGGCAGATTTGCGGCTCACAGATCCATTTTGCGACCGCAGAATGGGCCGCAGAAATGCCTTGCACTTCCTAAAATTTTCTTCAACTCCCCAATGCACTGTTCATCCCAAATAGTCCGAACCGCATCGAGATTGCGAGCCTACCTCGGCACCACGAAACCCCGGGTTTGACATAAAATTTTACGGGGCCTTACAGTACTTGAGCCTCTGATCTTTCTTGTCAGATGTGTGACTACACGTGAAAATGTGCTGTCCGTACTCCCATTCTGCGCCCGCACATTAGAAAAGTGCGGAACACAGTTCCCATTTCTGCAATATGTTAAATCTATTGTGACCTTATTGTGTCCACAATGTTATCCCTTGCTTACATGAGTCTTAACTTTGTTGAATGATAACTTGCAACTAATAATCCTGTTTGTTTTAATATAAATAATAGTTCTATCACAAGGCCATAATAAAACTGCCCAGGGTAGAGGAGAGTCTTCTAAGGGTCGAGGCAGAGGTGCCTTTCCCCTCAATGTTCCCAAAACTATTTGGAAGAAGACCACAACAGGTAGAGAGAGGGGTGCAGACCTCTCTAAGTCTAGTGCTTATGCCCCGTTTAGGGAGGCTTCCAATGGAAACTCTGTGTCTATTTCGGAGGAGCAGGAAGCTGCACAGTCCAGGCCACAAGGGTGATATGAGCCCGTGGATGTGACTTCATCATCTCACAACACTTCCGAGGGTTCTAAAAGTGCTAGCCAGGCTTCCAAGCCACCAGTTGCTCCAGAGTCTTGTGTGTATGATGTTCCAGATGATGGTAAAGTGGGAGAGGGTACATCCACTGGGGTTGAGCGGACAAGGAAGAAGGAAGTATGGGAAGAGATATTTATGAGTTTGGCTGCTTTCACTGATTTCCAGATGTGGTGGCTGACAAGGTCATTGACACATCAGAGATAGTTTCTGCTGAGGGATCTAGATAGATACAACCCTGCAGTATTGAGGTAGTTCTGATTGAGAAAGGGATGGATGTTGTTCACTGAGAAGGCCGTAGATACTAAGGATCATCTTGTCCACGAGTTCTATGCCAACATTTCACACATTCGCAAGGGGACAAAGGTGACAAAAGTGCGCAACCTTATTGTGAAGTTTGATCAACACACGCTGAACGCGTACTTGTGTTTTCAGGACTTGGATCCAAAGGAGTACCTCGAGAAGTTGGCCTTGAAAGAAGAGGTTCTGCCGTGGCTAGCTGATATCTTAGCACTGGGAACACCTCCACCATGTATCACTGTTGGGGTACCCATTCAGCAGAGTACATCGAGCTTTGAGGCAGAAGGTTGGCAGACCTTTGTGTGTAGCAGACTTGACCCATGCCAGAGTGAGAACAACTTGCCTATTCCACTTGCAGTTCTAGTGGCTTCTATCACAGCCAAGTACCCAACCAATATCGGTGCCCTGATGTCGGCCAACATCTCATTGGTAGCGCAGCAGACTAACAAGACCTACCCCTACCCCAGCACTATCAAAGAGTACCTCATTGATGCAAAGGTAGAGCCAAAGCCATTTGATAGGAAGGTGAAGCCAAAGAACCCATTTGAGTGGTACTCACTGCAGGATCCGACCAAACCAAAGAAGAGTGCTCAGCCTTCTACTACTTCAAGCCAGTCTGATGAGCCGATAGTGGATGTTTCTGACACAGCTGATATTCCATCTACATCGGCTGAGCCCTCTACCAGTGCATCAGCTGTGCCTCCGCCACCATATTTAGCTCCTACCACAGTTCCTAGGGCAACCCTTACTCTAGTTATAAGGCTAGTTCCTATGCTTACATGCCCACTTTCTACTTTATGAGTCTACCAGACATTGGCGAGTCTCAACAACCGGATGCATGCAACTACTTCAAAGCTATCTGAGATATCTAGTACTGTTGTAAGGAAGTCATCCACACAGGCACCACATGATTCTACTGAGCTTGATGAGAAGTTGCACAAGATTCTAGACAAACCGAAGTTGATAATGGACACTCTGGTACAATATGGTTCAGTTATTGAGGACTTGACCAAGGAAGTGAAGAAGATGAGAAAGTCCTAGGCCAGCAAAAATTTAGTGGATAAGCTTAGGAAAGAGGTGACCCGACTAACGACTGCTGGGGATCTACCATTTCACATGCTCCTTGAACCTGACCAGTCTGCCTCAGATCCATCTATACATGTTGCACCAGCTGGCCAGTCTGAGGAGCCATGCCTTGCTGCCAACACTGCTGATGCAGTGCATGCGATTTTTACCACTCCCGCCACTCCCAGATATGATGACGATGAGATACAGTTGGCTGAGACAACATGAGTTGATGCTGCTGGGGACACTGAGATGTCCAGGGATGCTTAGGGAGTTTGTTCGCCCTCTCTACTTTTACTCTTATTTTGTTAAGCATTGGGGACAATGCTTACTTTTATTCGGGGGGAGGGGGGGTGGATTTTATTTGATACATTTAAACTGTAATAATTGGATAATTCTGTTTCTTTTTAGTTTATCTATCTTTAGTTAGTTATTGCTTTCATTAGCTTCTTTAATTGTTTACTTTGATTTTTGCTTTGTTAGTAGCTTCTTTTTATGTTAGTAGTTTTCATGTTTTCATTGTAGTATAGATAATAAGCCTTTGGTTTTCTTAATGCCACAGTTCTTTCCAAAGGGGGCTTTTTGTGTGAACCGGGAAGACTTCCCGGGGATGGATGGCGTGACAACCTTCTTAAGGGAATGAGTCAGGTTTTGTGTTTAGATAATAAAAATAGTAGTAGTAATGAATAAAAGCCCTAATCAAGTCATTCTCTAAAAAGAATTATTCATGCTTCATTTGGAACCAACACACTTAACTGTGTGCTTATGGTTTGAATCAAGTTTTTTGAAAGAAAATAGCTCTAGTTAGTGACTTTGAGACTTTTGATTTGACTTAGATAATTATTGAGTGGTTAATTGGACCATAATGATCTTTAACTTGATTGTGATTGTTGTAGGCTCTAGACTTTATCCTCTTTTACGGTCTACTTGCATGAGGGGTGAGATGATTTTTGTTGCTAGTCCAAGTATTAGTGCGAATGGTATAGAACTTGCCCCGAATGTGCTTCAAGACGAAATCCTAAGTTTGCTTAGTTTGGAAGATGATTGTAGGCTTTCCTTGATACGTTTGAGTTTTCTATTGCCAACCAATGCTTGTTATCCCTAGTCAACCCCCTTTAGCCTTTCTTACTTGGTAACTACGCTACAAGCCTTTACCCGTTTTGTTATATTCTCTTGGCGCCCGGGCTACAAGCCTATGGTACTTGAAGCCTTACTCTTGACATTCTTTTGTGAGAGAAGAGTGAACCTTTCATTGATCTAAAAATTGAGTGCTAACGCTTGAAGTGATCTTGGAAAATGGAAGGTAGAGGAGGAAGAGTTTGGAGTTCATCACAATCTACATGATAGAGCAAGAGTCCTTGATGAGTAAAGTCAATTCTTGAAGCTCAAATGTCACATTAGAACTATATGTGCATAATATGTTATTTGTCACCTTGTTTAAAATGCATGAGTATTATGTGTAATTGTTGGTCCCAACTGAGTATGAATGGCTTATAACTGACTCTTTGAAATGACTTTTCACTTTGATGAGGTGGGAACTAATCTATTTGCTTGAGGACAAGCAAAGACTTAAGTTTAGGGGAGTTGATAAGTGTAAGGCCCCGTAAATTTATTCTTACCTAACCCGGGGTTTTGTGGTGCCAAGGTAGACTTATGTGTTGATGATTATAGAAGCTCGCCGCAGTTCGGACTTTTTGGGTTGAACAGTGTGTTGGGGAGTTGAAGAAAACTTTTGGATGTGCAAAGCGTTTCTGCGGTCCATTCTGCGATCGCAGAACTGATCTGTGGATCGTAGATCTGACGCAAACTAAAGTAGAAACTTAAGCAAAATTTTTGGACCATTATACGGTCCATTATGCGGCCACAAAATCATTTCACTCACCGCACAATCCATCGCAGATCCAACATAAAATTTCCAAAGGGAAGTTCCGCGGCGCATTATGCGACCCGGTTGCAAAGTGACCCAGAAATGCCCAGTTTCGGAGGGCCATTATGCGGTCTATTTTGTGTACCCAGATGCGTTATGCGGTCGCATGTGCGATCGTAGATCTGTATCGGGGCGCATTTTTCTAATTTGTTTTGACCCGACCCTATTTCGATATATTGAAGTAAAGGGCCACTTTTGAAGAAAATATATGATATTTCTAGAGAGAGGGAGTGCCATAGAGTGAGAGGGGAAGTTCCTAAGCTTATTGATCATCAACTCTTGCTCAAAGTTGAAGAATTCACAAGACAAATTCAGTAGGTCTTCATCCTAGAGGTAAGATTCTACTCCCTAGCCCTCAATTTCATGATTTTACTGAAAATAGGTAATGAGAAAAGCAATTCTTGGGTGTGGGAGTTGTCCATTGTGCATGCACGTACTATCACGGACTAGGGAAATAATGTTGAGCTAAATTGGATAAACTTTGGGTAGTGGAATGAAGGATTCCACCATAGGAGGACCTTGAACTCATAATACCCACCTAGTGTTTGATAAAATGCTCAAATGAGCTGAAACCATGAACTACTTCCTAATTTGTGTTTAATTTGCTATATCTCTAAATAGATCGAATTTGCAAGGATTTTTCGAATTGTGTAGTGAATTAAGGAAAGCTCAAAGCGAGGTATGTTGACTAAACTCTTCTCTTAGAATTGAACCTCACAATGTCCTTGTAAGTTCCAAGTTGTTCATTATAATTGACTATTCCGAATAATCCTTGTGTCAAAAGATATATGTTCAATATGTATTCCAAATGCTCTTGTTATGTTACTATTTGAGAATGTGTTCAAAGTAAAGGATGCATATCTAAATGTTATATCTTCAAGTCATGATTCAAATGAAAGATATTATGCCAAATTGTGTAAGAAATCTCAATGTGCTTAACATTCTTATTTGGTCAATATGTGGACTTAAATTCTTGAATAAAAATGATTTGTTGTTGATGATCCGTGATGATGTTTGAAAGGGAAAGAAATGAACATAAAATATGAAATACCGCCAACGTGCTAAGAGTGACATTGTGTTATGGACATCGGTGCCAATGGACTGAATGATATATAAAAGATAATGAAATGAGTTGTCAATCCTTTAAATAAATAAACACCCTGGAAGTATCGTTGGCCACCGAGGAAGGGTAGGTTGAAATAACCTAACCCCGAAACTACACGTACCGGTGTAGGAGTGAATTGTGATTGTACCCCTTTATTGGGATGAGATTGATGTGAAGAGAATATTACCTTTTATTGGGATGAGATAATTTCTAGAATATGGTGATGTCGATCTGCATGACATTGTGGTGAGACAACCGAACCGGTCGGGTCGTGATCGGATGCCATGCCGCACACATGGTGGTGATTGTGCTTGAGATTATGATTGAAACAATGATTGAGACCGGGATAATGATTATGATTATGGTTGATGTCTTTGGATGAGACAGCCTAGCCGATCGGACCGTGATCAAACTCCGTGCTAAAATCACGGTGGTATATCGATGCTAAGATCTCCCAACCAAAAATAATGAAAATTTACTTAACACTTATCTTGGTCCTAATTTGATGTTTTAGTATTGTCCGAGGCTTCCATTTATTTATGACTGTCCTTCCTTGTGTTATCGTTCATTCTAATGAGAGGGTGTTTAGTCTTACATACTTTTACTATTCTATATATACTAACGTCCCTTTTTGCCGAGGGCGCTACATCTTTAATGGATGCAGGTAGTTCCGCAGCAGGTGGAATTGATCATTGATAGCAGTACACCTTCTTCTCAGCGGATTTGGTGAGCCCCACTTCATTTGGGGTTGTGTATATGTTGTCCTACATGTATTATGTTTTGAGGTATAGTCGGGGCCTTGTTGCTGGCGTTATTATAGTATTTTGTATCAATAGAGGCTCCGTAGACACAGTGTGGGTTGTATATGGGTGTTGGGAAAGTCAAACTAGCCTTGCTGTATTTGAATCACTTGTTGCACTTTAACTATGACTGTGTAGGTATTTTTAGACTCTAAAATGAAGTGACTAATGGTAATGGAATTGGCATTGTTCCTGGAATCCACTCAATGTTTAATTAATGATATAAATATCTTCTCTTTATTCATGGGCGAGTTGGGCAAAATGTATTGTACATGCTTGCTCGGTCGGGGTATCTAGGTTGAGCACCAGTCGCACTCCCCATGGTCGAGGGGTGACAAACATGGTTTCAGAGCCTATGGTTTTAATGTGTCCTAAGATATCTTGCAGCCGTGTCTAGTAGAGTCCTTCTTATCGGTGTGTTGTCGACCACATCTATAATTAGGAGGCTACTTGGGCATTTAGGAATAACACCCTTCTTTGATGTTTTAGAATCGTGCGATAAAGCTGATTGTAAGATTGTTCCTCCTCTAACTCGTGCATTGCTATAATTTTCAGTACATGGCACCTAGGAAGAAAGCAAGAACTGGCCAAGGAGACGATGCCACCCCATGAGTGGCAATTAATGCTTTACTTGATAATGCGGTTGAGCACTCAAGGGCTGAGATTATTCCCCCGGCCACTACACTGCCTGATTCCACTACACCTGATCAGACTGCACTAGTTCCCGCACCTACTGAGGGTGAAATGATCCCTCCAATTGGTACTCCAGTTCCACCTCCAACCCCAGCTTCCAGTCCCGATATTTCTGAGGAGGATCTTAGGGAAGCCATATAGATGTTGGCTCAGATAGTGGCTTCTCAGGCCCCGAGATCAAATGTTGCGCCCACTTCTTCCAGTCAGCCAGGGTAATCTGCTAGTTCTAGGGTGAACAAGTTTCTTCAGTTAGATCCTCTAGTGTTCGCGGGTACTTATCCTGAGGAGGACCCCTAGGACTGTATTGATGAGATACACAAAACTCTTCGGGTGATGCATGCTACTAAGATGGAAGCCGTGTAGTTGGCTTCCTACTACCTTAAAAAGGTGGCATATTCTTGGTTTAAATTGTGGGAGGAGTCCTGTGAGGAAGAGAGCCCTCCGACAAGGTAGAATGAGTTCACTGATCCATTCATTGATCATTTCTTGCATGCCGAGACTAAGGCAGCTCGTGCCGCTGATTTGAGAGCTTAAAGAAAGGTGTCCTGAATGTGTAGGAGTACCATACGAGATTCGTGCACCTGTCCAAGTATGCTGTATACATGATTCCCACTATGGAGGTGAGAGTGCGCCGGTTTGTGCAGGGCCTTAGCCCCTTGGTTATTAATGAGGCTGCCACGGCTGACTTGAACTCTGTTATGAACTATGGGAAGATGGTGGCATTTTCTGAAGCTACACAGAACCATAATTTGAAGAATAGGATGGAGCGAGAGACTAGCAACAAGACCCGGACCGCGGGCAATCTCGGAGGTTCTTTGGATGGTGGTGATAGTAGGTCAACATACAGAGGTGGGTCATCAGGGACATCTAAGTCTTTTGCTCAGTCTTCAGTCAGTGCACCGCCGTTAGGACCCAGTCAGAAGTAGTGGAGTTGTTTTAGGCACGGTCAGGGCAACAGGGGAGCCTACCAGCAGGGTCGGCCTGGTGGCGAGATTCCAGCAGTAGCGGAGGCCCCCATGCCCGCCCTAGGTGTGGAAAGATGCACTTGGGAATCTGCCATATGGACCTACCCATATGCTATGGGTATGGATTGATGGCTCATATTCAGAGGGATTGCCGTTCGCCCCGCCAGGGTGTGGGCAGGGGTACGACACAACTACCCAATTCTACAACCACTAAATCCGCAGCACCTCCTCCAGCTCGAGGCACTCCAACACCCGCAAGGCGTGGTGTAGCTAGGGGTGGTACACAAAGTTTGGGAGGACCCAACCGTTTCTATGCTATGAAGGGTCGCCAGAGTTGAGAGGCTTCTCCACATGTTATCTCAAGTATATTGACTGTCCAATCTCAAGATGGGTATGCTCTTATTGATCGCGGTTCCACTTTGTCCTATGTCACTCCCTATGTTGCTATGGAATTTGGGATAGAACCAGAACAACTTTATGAGCCGTTGTATGTTTCTCCGATTGCGAGTCTATTATGGCCGCGCGGGTTTATAGGGATTGTATTGTCACAGTGTGTAGTCGGGACACCATGGCTGATCTCATTAAATTGGGGATGGTTGATTTTGATGTAATAATGGGGATGGATTGGCTTTATTCATGTTCCGCTAAGCTTTATTGTCGAACTAGAACCATTAGTTTTGAATTTTCAAATGAGTCAATGATTGAATAGAAGGGGGATGATGTGGTGCAGAAGGGTAGGTTTATTTCTTACCTTAAGGCCATGAAGATGATTAACAAGGGATGTATCTACCATTTGGTCCGGGTTACGAACACCGAAGTTGAGGCACCTACACTTGAGTCTGTGCAGGTTGTGAATGAATTTCCGAAGGTTTTGCCGGATAAGCTCCCTGGGATTCCACCAGACAGGGAAATTGATTTTAAGATTGATGTTATGCCGGGAACGCAGCCTATATCTATTTCACCCTATAGAATTTCACCGGCAGAATATAAGGAACTAAAGGAACAATTGAAGGTTGGTTAGAGAAGGGTTTCATCCGGCCGAGTGTGTCGCCTTGGGGCGTACCGGTCCTTTTTGTAAGGAAGAAAAATGGGTTCTGAGAATGTTTATTGACTATCGGTAGCTCAACAACGTCACGATCAAGAATAAGTACCCACTACCAAGGATAGATGACTTGTTTGACCAACTGCAAGGTTTTAAGTACTTCTCCAAGATCGATTTAAGATCGGGGCATCACTAATTGAAGACGAGGGAGCAGGATATTCCTAAAATAGCTTTCGGTATGGGCACTTTGAATTCCTGGTAATGTCTTTTGGGCTAACAAATGCCCCCACAACTTTTATGGATCTTATGAATTAAGTCTTAAAGACTTTTCTTGACTCCTTCAAGATAGTGTTTATTGACGATATCCTTGTATATTCGTGAAGTCGAGAGGACCATGCCAATCATCTCAGGGTAGTTGTATGGACTCTATATCATCACAAGTTGTATGCAAAGTTTTTGAAATGTGAAATTTTGCTTGAATCTATCACCTTCTTAGGTCATGTCATCTCTAGAGAAGGAATTAAGGTTGATCCTCAGATGATTGCAGCTGTGAAGCATTGGCCTAGACCTACAACTCCAATAGAGATTCGTAGTTTCTTAGGCTTAGCGGAGTATTATAGGAAATTTGTCAAGGGGTTCTCTACTCTTGTCTCTCCATTGACTAAATTTACGCAGAAGGCGGTTAAGTTTCAATGGTCAGATGCTTGTGAAAGAAGCTTCCAAGAGTTGAAATCAAGATTAACTATGTCACCGGTGTTGACTCTACCAGACGGTACAAATGGGGTTTGTGATACATTGTGATGCTTCAAGAATTAGACTTGGGTGTGTATTAATGCAATGCAGCAAGGTGATAGCTTATGCTTCTAGGCAACTCAAGAATCATGAAAATAACTATCCCACTCATGACTTAGAGCTTGCAATAGTGGTATTTTCATTGAAGATTTGGTGTCGTTATGTGTACGGGGCCTATGTGGATATATTCACGGACCATAAGAGCCTTCAATGTATTTTCAAACAGAGGAATTGAATCCGAGGCAGAGAAGATGGCTTGAGTTTCTCAAGGATTATGACATCGATATTCTATATCATCCGAGAAAGGATAATATTATGGCGGATACTTTTATCCAAAAATCTATGGGCAGTTTGGCTGACTTTGAGGCATATCAAAGGCCGTTGCCCAAGAAAGTATATCGGTTGGCTAGTTTGGGCGTTCATCTTGCAAATTCTAGTGAGGGAGGGGCGCTTGTGCAAAATAGGGCCAAATCATCGCTTGTGGTGGAGGTCAAGGAGAAGCAATACAATGATCCATTGTTGGTACAATTGAAGGAGGAGATTCATAAACATAAGACCATGGCCTTTTCTCCTGGCACGAATGATTGTACACTAAGGTACCAAGAGCGATTATGTGTTCCAAATGTAGATAGTCTCCGGGAAAGAATCATGATTGAGGCTCACACTTCTAGTTATTCCGTGCACCCGGGCTCTACAAAGATGTATCATGATCTTAAGTAAGTCTACTAATGGAATGATATGAAGAGGAATGTAGCGAAATTTGTGGCAAGATGTCCCAATTGTCAACAAGTGAAGGCCGAACACCAAAGGACTGGTGCGTTGGCACAGAACATAGAAATTCCAATGTGGAAATGGGAGATGATCAATATGGACTTTGTGGTGGGACTTCATCACACGCCTCGCAAGTTTGACTCAATTTGGGTAATTGTGAACTGACTCATGAAATCAGCACACTTCTTACATGTTAAGGATACCGATGCGGAACAGTATGCTCAGTTATACATCAAGGAAATAGTTAGGTTGCATGGCACTCCAGTTTCTATTATCTAAAACAAGGGTCACAGTTCACGGCTAATATTTAGAAGAAAGTTCAGCAAGGTTTGGGCACCCAGGTGAATCGTAGTACAATATTTCACCCGCAGACTGATGGGCAGGCAAAGCAGACTATTCAAATGCTTGAGTATATGTTGCGCGCTTGTGTTCTTGACTTTAAGGGTAGCTGGGATGATCATTTGCCGCTTATAGAATTTGTCTACAACAATAGTTATTATGCTAGTATCTAGATAGAACCGTACGAGGCTTTATATGGTAGGAGATGTAAATATCCCATTGGGTGGTTCGAGGTTGGGGAAGAAAAATTAATTTGGTCCGACCTCATGTATCAGGCTATGGAGAAGTTAGATCATTACAGAATGGTTGAAAACTGCTCAGAGTCATCAAAAGTCCTATTCAGATGTGTGTCGCAGGGATTTGGAGTTTAAAGGGGATGATTGGGTATTCTTGAAGGTTCCCCCCATGAAGGGTATAATGCGGTTTGGTAAGAAAGTGAAGTTGAGTCCGAGGTATATAGGATCGTACAGAATCATTCAGAGGATTGGTCGGGTATTTTATAAGCTTGAACTACCTCCAGAGATGCATTTAGTGCTCCCAGTGTTCCACGTATCCATGTTGAAGAAGGTGGTTGGAGATCCGTGGCTTATTGTTCTAGTTGAGGCTATTGAGGTTAACGAGGAATTGACTTATGAAGAAATTCCAGTTGGCATTCTTAATAGGCAAGTCCGTAAGCTGAGAAATAAAGAAATTTTCTCTGTGAAAGTACTATGGCGGAACCAACAGGTTGAAGAGGCCACCTGGGAGGCCGAGGAAGAAATGAAGAAGAAATACCCTCATTTGTTTGAACAGCCATGTATATATAAAGTTGTGTTCTATGAAAATGCTAAGAGTTTACCTTCTATGAATTATGTTTCACTTGTACAATAATGCTAAGGGTGTTCCTTTTTGGTGATATACTGCTCGTGAGGCCACGATTGGCGTTGTTTTTATGTTATGTTACGTTGTTGGTTCTTGTATATGTTTTTAGGGTTGGTTTTTGGGATTCTTTGACAGGTGTATAGGCCCAGTAACAGGGGAAACTCTAGCAAAAAGTTTGGAAATTTAGGGAGTTAGTAAAAAGTTTGGAACTATTGGTGTGTGTTATAGCAGCTGAGTTACATTGGTTGCTAATGGTGGATTTTGGACCTCATTCGAGGATGAACGATCTTAAGCGGCGGAGGATGTAAAGCTCCGTAAATCCTTTTTACCTAACTCGGGGTTTCGTGGTGCCGAGGTAGACTTATGTGTTAGGGAGTTGAAGAAAGATTTTGGATGTGCAGGTCATTTCTGCGGTCCATTCTGATATCGCAGAACTGACTGCGGACCGCAGATCTGACGCAGACTGAAGCAGAAACTTGAGCAAAATTTTTGGACCATTATGTAGTCCATTATACGGCCGCATAATCATTTCACGACCGCAAAATCCATTGCATACCCAACATAAAACGTTTTGGATGGAAGCTCTTCGGCGCATTATGCGACCGCGGAATTGGTTTGCGGACTGCAGACTGGTTGCAAAGTGAGGCAGAAATGCCCAGTTCTGGAGGGCCATTATGCGGTCCATTTTGTGGACCGCAGAAGCGTTATGCGGTCACATATGCGACCGCAGATCTGCATTGGAGCTTCATTTTTCTAATTGTTTTTGACCTGACCATATCTCGATATATTGAAGTAAAAGGCCATTTTTGAAGAAACAATATGATATTTCTAGAGAGAGAGATTTCCATAGAGTGAGAAGGGAAGTTACTTAGCTTATTTTGAATCAACTCTTGCTCAAAGTTGAAGAATTCACAAGAAAAATTCACTAGNGAGCTGCATTTTTAATGGATGCAGGTGGTTCCGCGGCAGGTGGCATTGATCATTGATAGCACTACACCCTCTTCTCAGTAGATTTGGTGAGCCCCACTTCATTCGGGCTCGTGTATCTTTTGTCCCACGTATATTCTGTTTTTAGGTGTAGCCGAGGCCTTGTTGCCGGCGTTATCATAGTATTTTGTATCCATAGAGGCTCCGTAGACATATTGTGGATTATATAGAGGTATTGGGAAAGTCAAACTAGCCTTGTTGTATTTGAATCACTTGTTGCACTTTAACTATGATTGTGTAGGTGTTTTGAGACTATAAAATGAAGTGACTTATGGTAATGGAATTGGCATTGTTCATGGAATCCACTCAATGTTTATTTGATGATATAAATATATCTTCTCTTTATTCATGGGAGAGTTGAGTAGAAGATATTGTACAGGCTTGCTCGGCTGTTGTATCTCGGTTGAGCGTCGGTCGCGCTCTCCGTGGTCGGGGTGTGACAATAAGTTTGAATTTTAACCACTTATTAGTACCTTCTTGCTTTAGTTTTAGTTCGAAAGTGTTGATTTTTATTTCCAAATCTAATGAAATGGTACATATTGCGGGAATGTTGGAGAACTGGACCTCAACGAAGAAATCTAACTCAAAAAGGAGAGCAACAGGTAAAAAGTGCGGTCCGCAAAAGAAATCACGGACCGTAAAATTATCTCTGTGGCTGCAGATCTGGTGTTGAAGCTCAGATGATGATTGGAAAAGTGCGGACCGCACACAATTTGTGCGGCCGCAGAACATGGTCACACTGACAAAAATTCCAAATATTCAGAGAGTGTGCAAAATGACCAAGTGTCCAGCCTTGCCAAAAGTGCAGCCGCAGAAGCTGAAGTGCAGCTGCAGACCAAAGTGTGTGGCTGCAGAAATCATCCACCTGCAGAACCAAGCAAAGTGCAGACCGCACATGGAATTGTGCAGTTGCAGAACCTCCCGAAGGGCATTTTTGTTAGTGAATTTTGGGCCACTATAAATACATGGGAAACACCTTTTTAGGGATAGTTATATAGTTTTTTGAGCTGTAGCCATTATAGTTTACTACTTTTGGTAATTTGTGACTATTTTGGGGTGAAATCACATTAGTTTATCATTTTAATCTTGTATTATGGATTTAATTAGTGCTTTTTCTTTATTTTCTTCAATTTCTATTATGAGTAGCTAGTTTTTCTCTAGGGTTGTGACCCAGCCCTATTGTGTAAACTTTATGAGCTTTTAATCTAATTCTTCTTTATGATTGAGTGTTTATTATTTATCTTTGTTCATGCATTATTTCTAGAATTAATGGTTGCAAACATTGATTCATGCCTTTTTGACTTGGTTCTTACTTGAGAAAGAGGGATTTAGTCTAGGAAAATTTGGTTAACAAGAAATTAGGCTAGTTAAGGTTTTGGCTAGTCTAATTAAAGGGTTGAACTAGAGATAGGGAAAAATCGACTTGAGCTCATATCAAATTGGGCTTGAGAAAGCCAATTTGGGCAAAACCACTCTATAACAGAGAGGTATTGAGTGGGTAATATAGAGTTTAAAGTTATAATACACCCCGATCACTAAAATAAGTATTAATGTAATTTACCCATTAGGCTAACACCTAGGTAGAGGTTCCATCCCTAGGCCTTTTACCAATTTGATAAAAACAACAAAAACAATTACTTATTTTCTAGTCTCTTTTTTTAGTTAATCATTGCTAGTGTCAATTTTAGAAGTAGATTACAAAACCTCCCTTGTTTGGAAGTGTAATTTAGCTATTTCATCTACGCTCATCAAGTGTACACCTTAACACCCATATTTATCTCCTTGAGGAAATCGACCCCGACTCTTGTTGGATACTATTCTTCCAACGACCATTTTCACTCAATATTGAGTGTGGATTGGGCATGGATCAAGCCAAATTATTGGTGTTGCCCATAGGTTTAGGGCCTTATTAGTGCAGAATGATGCCCAGTGTCGATCTTGATGCGGTGTTAGTAAAGAGTGGTATAGGGTAGGTGCTTGGGTGTCGCGGCAATTAAAGTCATGTGAGGAGAATTATTTGGTCCACTATCTGGAGTTTGTCATTTGTTCCAGTAGAGAAGAGGCATTTTTGGGCAATGATAGTTTCGGCCTAAGTTTATGGATTTGTGAGATCGGGCATCTCTAAGCATAGTAGAGTTCTTGTTTGTGTGGTTGCACGATTGTATTTTTTTGAGAGCACCAAAGCTCGTCAGTGTGATGATCTACATTTTCTTGTCAGTAGGGACTCGGTTGCGGGGCGGTGCTAAGGAAGTGGTCCTTAGTGTGTCCGCGTGTTGCAACTTCATGATCGAATTTTTATTTCTAGTGTTGACGGTTTGATAGAGATGATCCTTGAAGAGATTCGTAGTTTGTGGTATTTTGTTCATACAAATGATGCAGAGATGTATCACGGTTCGATTCAGCTTTACGGGTGGCAGAGAATGAAGAAGGACATTATTAGGCATGCCTCGCGGTGTTTGATTGTCAGCAGGTCGAGAATGAGCATCAGAGACCGAGTGGATTATTTTGGAAGATGGCTATAACTACGTGGAAGTGGGAGATGGGGGGGGGTATTGTTATGGACCTTGTGATAGGGTAGCCTCTGGCTTTGAGGAAGGTTGGTGCGATTTGGGTCATGGTGGACAAATAACTAAATCTGTGCATTTCATTTTAGTGATGACTTCTTGCATTTGGAGAGTTTGAATTTGACAAGAAGGGTTTTCTTGAACTACAAAGGGAATGTGAATTGATCATTATTATCTTAGCGTACAGTACGGTCTTGATTTTTGGATATGCTGATGGATCGTTCAGTTGTTCATTGATGAAATGAAAAATATTCATATGGCCTGTGTACGAGTGTGGATTCTGGAGAATCAATTGATTACTTAGTGGTGGTGCTCATGGAAAGGTCATAAAAACATTTGAAGCTATACAAGTAGGCTATCTCATGTGAGAAGGTTAGAGGTTGTATGATTTCTTTTAAGGTTGCTATGAAGAGTTTTACCTCATATCTAAAGGGATGTATATGCTATCATACGAGTTTGGATCGCTTGAGGAAGATGGCACGACTGTCACGAGGTTATGTATCTGTTTAGGTAGATAATTTGGGATGTGTTATGGTTAGCGCAACATGAGCTTATGAGATATTCAGCTGAGTAACCGTGTGATGACATGGTAACTAAGGAAGAGATCTCATTGTGAGTTCTTGGGTTATGTTATTATTGCTTGAAGTTATGTGGGGGAGCCTACCATCGACGATTGGATCATATAGGCATGTGATACCGTAGTTCCGGATCTTAGTGTGCTTGTTGCTTAGTTATGGCTTGAAGATGATAACTTCGAGATAGATTCATGCAAGGAATTTGCTTGAGGCAAGTTATGTTTCACCTGGTTGTTATGTGGAGGTTGTGGAATGACTCAGGTTAGATAGTCCTTTGTGCATGTAGTGTATAAAGGGAACAAATTCACTCGGTTCTGTGCTACAGTGTTTGAGAGATGGAAGGAACAACTTCAGATTCATAGAAGGATTCTTCAGAACATATACTTAGGTTTGAGGTACTATTGAATGTATAAGAGGAAATAAAGTGGCTCACGAGTCTTAGGACAATGCGGTTTCATGTTGGGATCACTTGGGGATGAGTTTTGATTGAGGTCCATAGTGTATTGGGAAAGAGAAGTGCTATCGTGAATGTGGGTCATGAGTAATCTGAAGAAGTTGGGTCCGTTTAACAGTGTCTTGGATCAACTTGGTAATAGAGATGATCGGTTTTGTTTGTTTAATAGGGTTGTATATGTGTTTCGTGGTAACACTTATAGGTTTTGGCTATCTGCATGACTTGATTGATGTAGAGGGATTCAGTTCTAATGGCTGGGTTATTTGCAAATGGATTCTGAAGAGTTGTGATGATTCAACCACGACTTGAGGTTGATGTATTCTACGGGTATGGGAAGGTTGTTGCGTGTTGTGATTTTTCTCCTAGACTGAGTTAAGTGAAAGGTTTCTAGTCGATGGAGTGTGTATCCTATTTGTGATTCAGAGTCGATAACAAGATTCTCCTATTTTTATGTTGTGGTTAGATGGATGTTGTGTCTGTGTGGGATTGAAATGGAATGGATAAGATTACAGTTCAACTTTGTAGGGGATTTCATGAGTTCTAGATATCATGATCGATTTCAGATGTTTAAGAGAATGCTAGCACTATCTTGTATCACCCAATGAGAGAGTGTGTTGTAGAAGATGCATTGTATATTGATTTGCAGAGGGTTGACTAGTAGTACATAGACCGTGTGGGTAGTCACCATGGATGTTCCAAGTTTTTGCTATGTGGTGCGGAAGGTTTATGGAAGTATTCCTCATGAGGCGATTGTGTATGCATGATGTATCAAACATGTATGTGGGAGAGATAGAGATCAGGTACGAAGGTTTTTGTATTCTTGAGGTTTAGAGATTCGATATTTGTGGAGGAATATTATTTTGTTGGTTGCAGATTGTGAAAGTACATTAAGGGCTAGACAACTGATTGTATGTGTCATTGATGAGGTCATTGTGGAATTTGGGAGGTTATTTACTTATCTTAGGATGATATGAATTGGTTTGGGGGTCTATTGGTAGGCATAATGAGAATGAGTACTCTATATTAGATCAGGTTTGCTTACTCACCACAACTTTTCTATGGGTATGTCATCAGATCGAATGGATGTTATTCCTGCCATGATCTATTTGATGTATTACTCTCTTATGCTATGATGGGTTGTGAGATCACTTTATTATTTACATGCATGTTGTGGTCCTTTTAAGCCTTGTGGCAACATATGAGCGAGATGTCTCTTGAGAGGTTGATTTGTTTATTGCACCAAAGTTATGCTTGCCTTTTATAGCACTCCATGCTACCCGCCTTTACATAGTTATGTATATGCATAGTATGTGCTTGTTGTTGATACACATGTGTTTGGTGAGCATGAGGATTTTGACTCAATGAGTATTCCCACGTGGAGTGGCATGATGATTGGATCAGGTTGCATGTCTCAATGGTGATATGTTTGGACACAATTTCTTGTGTGTACTCGGCGTGTTTTGTTTCTCCCTTGTGGGATGGACTCCTAGCATTGTTCTTGTGTGATTGTATCTGTCAGTCTTGTTGGACAATTCTCTCATTTGGTTCTCTTTCCGCTATTGGCTACATTAGAGTTGTTGCTTATTTGGTGCACTGATTGAATCATATGCGGTTCTAGGTCGCATTTGGTGTGGCCTATCCGTCTGGCAGTTTTTACTGATTGAGATGAGGTTATTGGACCCAGAATTATGCAATCACATTTTAATAAGGTATATTTGGAACAATAATGTCATTAGACAGCTCAAACTTTTGCAGTAGTCCTTATCAGGCAAGAGAACAGCACGACTTGTTGATTTGAGGGGTGGTGTGACGCCCTGACCTCGGGGAGCGCGACCGGCACTCAACCGAGATAACCCGGTCAAGCAAGCCTGTACAATGCCTCCTACCCAAACTCACCCATGAATAAAGAGAAGATATATTTCATTACTTAGGCAACAAGAAGGTTACATGAATGATCCATGTTTCATTATCGTTAGAACGTCATTCAATATCTCCCAAAATATTACATTACACATTCATAGTTTAGAAGTGGAAACATATGATACAAATACAACCTTACTAGTTTGAATTGTCCGACACCAACATACAACCCACACTATGTCTACGGATCCTCTATTTGATACAAAAGAGTGTTATGATAGTGCCGGCAACAAGGCCCCGACTATAGCTCAAAATATAATACACAAGGAACAAAATATATACGACCCCGAGATGAAGTGGGGCTCACCCAGTCAGTTGGGAATAGGGTGTACTACTATCACTGACCAAAGCCGCATGTTGTAGAACCACCTGCATCCGTTAAAGATGTCGCGCCCCTGGCAAAAAGGGACGTTAGTACATGACAAATAGTACTAGTATAAAAACCAAACACCCCCTTCAAGGATTGGAAGTACAACTTGAATGTGACGAATCATGGAAGTAATAAAAGAGTTTAATTAGCTATTAAAATCATAACAAATTCATTTAAAGCTTTCAATAACATTTATTAATTTCAAGTTGGGGATCCTCTATAACAACCTCTACCACAATACCACAATACCACAATCTCTACACAAAGTGGCTCTGCAACCTCACCCCAATATGTGCGGGTGGAGGTGTAATCATAATACCATAATCTCTACACAAAGTGGCCATGCCGCCTCACCCCAATGTGTGTGGGTGAAGGTGTAATCACAGTGCCCCAATCTCTACACCAAGCGGCCCTGCCGCCTCACCCCAAAGTGTGTGGGTGGAGGTGTAATCACAATGCCACAATCTCTGCACAAAGCGGCCCTGCCACCTCACCCCAATGTGTGCGGGTGGAGGTTTAATCACAATACCACAATCTCTACACAAAGCGGCCCTCCCGACTCACCCCAATGTATAAAAATACCACAATTCAGGTTCTCAAAACGATAATAGTTTATACAAAAGATTTCTCTTCAAATCAAACCCTTTGGCACCTTTGGCCTTAGCAAGTATAAGTTCACAAGATTTCATTATATAAGAAATGAGAATTTGATCAGTTTGATTTCGTACAAAACTTTCTTCCCAAAGGGGGTATAAAATAATCAAGTCAAAAATAGAGAATCAATAACACATGAGGATTTTGATACACTATGCAAATTTGAGAATCAATTTACTATCTTGAATATCCCACCTCAATAGTGTTTGAAGTTCGAATTACACAAGATGGAGTCTTCTAAGAATACGAGAATTCCAATACTAGAAGAAGAGTTTAGCCTTCATACCTCGAAAGAGTTTTCCGTGGTTTAACAATAACATCCCTACACTCCTAACGATGCCAATCTATAGAAGAGGGGAGAGTTACAAGCACGATTAGAGGAATTAATATGGCAAGAGCTGCTACAATGACAACCCAACTTTTCCTCAACCAACTCAACAACAAAATAACCCATGATTGTCCAACAACTTCCACACAATCCCTATTAGCTCATGCATGTGATATGTCTACTCTCATCACCCATAACCAACCCAAAATCTGAAATTGGATAATTGGGAAAAGAAATTCTTACTTCTAGAAACCCTAGTAAGTTCCTCTTGATGAAATACCAAGGCTTGATCCGAGTTGAGTAGTGAAATCCTTGAATCCTCCCCTTTCTCTCTATACAATAACTCTCTTATCTCTCTAAAATATCATATAATCCCTAAAAAATGACCCCTATGGCTATATAAAATAAAATGGGATCGGGTTATAAAAATAGGAAAATGGAGACCCGATGAGGATCTGTTGTCGCATATGCGATAGCATAATACTTCTGCGGTCCACAAAATGGACCGCATAATGGTCCTCCGGAACTGGACACTTCTGTGCAGATATGCGACTGGTCTGCGGCCCGCAGATCAATTCTATGACCGCATAGTGGACTGCAGAACCTCCTTCAAATATTTCCATGCTAGTTATTCGATGGATGTGCGACAACGAATATGAGGTCGCATAGTTTACCACAAAACAACCTCCAAAATTGGCCCATTTATCTACTTCACTTTACGGCGGATCTGCGATCCGCAGATCAGTTCTGTAGTCACATAATGGACCGCAAAAATGCCCTATACTCAAACAATATTTCTTCAACTCCCCAATGCTCTGTGTCCGTATTGCGGCGAGTATTTTCTACAACCCTCATATATATTAGCCTACCTCGGAACCATGGAACCTCGTATTTTAGGTGAAATATTTTGGGGCTTTACAAGTGGTTATGAGTTTCTACAGGTTTTTATCATCATTAACAGTGTTGAAAAGGTTGGTTACACGATTTTATTTGATATAAGGTATATTACAGGTATCGGGTTTGGTAATGAGGAGCCGTTGTGGTAAGAAGATATTGTTATGGGTACATGAGTATGGGGTACGTTGTGTGGTTATATGTTGGGAGTACATTAATGGTTAATACTGGCTGTCAAGATTGATATAGTGTATGATTAGAAGAATCAAATCTAAGAGGGAGTTCTAGATATTGGAATTTGGTTCTAAGGATTGTAAGCTAAGGTTGAAGGAAGAATCTGTAGTGAGGATTGAGGTGACGTAAGATCACCCATATGTATGTGTATGATGAGTTATATAGGGCTTTAGCAGCTTTGGAACGACTTTTAGCACGTTCGAGGACAAACGTATGTTTAAGTCGGGGAGAATATAACAACCTGACCGGTTGTTTTGAGCTTTAGCTTTTCGTTTGGTGGTTTGAGACCTTGAGTAGCTTCATATGATATTATGTGATTGTGCATATGATTGGTTTTGGTATTTCAGAGGTTTGGGATTTAATTGGAAGAATGATTCTCAATTTGGAAGTTTTATGTTGGAAGAGTTGACCAATGTTTGACTATTGAGTAAACAACCTCAAAATAGGGATTTGATAGTTTTAATAGTTTCATATGGTGATTTTGGATTTGGGAGTATGTTCGGATTTCTAAAAGGTTTTGGTTCTGCTTGTCGAAAGGTAGCAATTTGAAGAATTAAATAGTTTATAAGTTTGATCGAAAGTTGATGTTGATGTTATCGGGGTCCATTCAGTGTTTCAGGGCTTTGGATAAGTTCCTTTGGTTGATTGGAACTTAGGTGCAAAGTTTGGTTGTCATCCGGAATGTCTATGCGTGATTCAGACGCATTCGACGAAGTTTGAATTTGATTCGTGGTTTTGATGTCGTTGAGACTTTGGACAAGCCATAAGAAGGTATTTTTACTTGTTGGTATGACTGGATGGGGTCTCGAGGGGCTCAGGTGTATTTTGGGTCATTGTTTGAGACACTAGTAAAGATAAAGATTTGGAGTTTGACCACGGTCTACATCGGGTCAAAGGAACATCTTTTCGGTGGATTGAGTGACCGAGCAGGTTCATAGCGTATATTATGATTGAAATGCATATATGGTTTGTGTCTGGGAGATTCCGAATGAGCTTCGAGGTGATTTCAGACCATTTCGGTTGAGTTTGGGATTGCTAGTGGTGTCAGTTCGCAATTGCGAACCTATGATCGCAATTACGAACATTTTGTCACAAATGCGACATCTGCAGCTGGGTTAAGAGTTGAAATTTGAGATTTTACCTATTCTTTCATATTTTGAGTCCTAGACTTGGAGTGGGGTGATTTGTCATAGGGATTTTTATAAAAGGCAAGAGGGTAAGTGATTTCTACCTATTTGTGATTATATTTCAAGAATCTACATGAATTTCTACATCTAAAATATGAAAATTTGAAAGAAAATTTGGGGTTTTTGTATACACTTTAAGAGACTGTATTTTGGAGTTTTGGCCATCGATTTGGACCGAAATTCGGAAACTAATTATATATATTTGGACTTGGTAGGTTATGTGTCATTGGATTTTGGTATGCGGGCCAAGTTTGAATTTTGTTGACTTTTTTAGAATTCATTAAAGACCAAAGCTTTCTAGATTGGGATTGCTTCCGATGACATTGTTGACTTTTTTGGATGATGTTTGGCTTGAATTTGCAAGATTGGAGGGCTAGAGCGAGGTTTTGACATGATTTGAGCTTGAAGACTAGGCCGGATGAGGGAAGTATCTTGCGTAGGCTTGGATTGAGGGTATTTCCCCGTAGGATATGATATTTTGCTATTATGCTTCTTTGATATCACGTTTTCTCAATTTGTATTACTACATAAGTATGTCTTCATGCTAGAAATTTTGTATAGGTTATTTGCTTTTTTGATGAGACATGATAGAGCTATTTTTGTTATGTTGAGCTATTTTTCTTAGCCGAAGTGATATTTTCCGATCATAATATTATATTTGCATGCTATATCTCTGGCTCTGGGCACTTTTAATATGTTATGTCATATATTGTTGGTGTCCTTGTGTGTGACACAAATTTGAGCTTATTTGTGACATGTTGGTATATTTCGTGCGGCATATTGATTGTGATTTTGTGAGATATTATCATATAGAGACTTTAGCGGATTGATGATTGATCTTGGGTCCTAGGGCCATATTGATATTGATAGTGAGCTGACGTGAGCAACAAATCCATATTGGGCTAAGTGGTATTGATAGTTAGGTAATGCGTGCGCTAGGCCCCATATTGGGCTGAGGGATATTGATTGTTGACTAAGATCCGATTAGCGCTTGGGCTAGGATCCACCCCTCCAGAGTCAGGTATTAACCTGTGGGTGCAGGCACACGAGATGTGCTTAGTATGGGGCTTATATCACGCACCCGTACAGTGTTGAGTGTGTGTGTGATGATCCATGGACATTTTATCAGGCACCGTGAGAGTGCAGAGAGTATGATTCAGGGGCCTAGTGTCAGGCACCTGAGAGTGGTGAGTGTATAACTAAGGGGTACTTTTACCAGGAACTATGAATATGCTGAGATCTGTTTATACTTGATGATTTGATTGTGAAATTGTGAATTTAGCATGTATATTTGTCATGCATGCATAAAGTTTTATTTTCCTCATGCTATTTGATATTTGATGCCTCTACTTGATGTTTGGAGCTTGGAATCACATTTTTTTCTTGATTAATTCATGTATGAGTGATTTCCATGGAAAGTCGATGACTTCACTAATATTCCTGAAAAACCTGCCTATTTCTCCTCTTTTTGTGTTAAGCTGAGCTTGTTATTATTTTGCTGTCTTTATTTTAAAACTTTTTGATTAATATTTTTTATCTGTCAAAGGGGCATCTGGTGATGTTGTCAAGGGCGATACATTTTGGTATGAGATTCACGATGAAGATTTAGCTCCATTATAGATATCCCAAATTGTGCTTCACGGACCAACCGTTATAAAAGTACAAGAGGATCACATCACTCATGAATAGTTGGTTCGATAAAAAATACTAGGAAAATATGTCAAATATCCATATATGCCAGTTTTTTTTATTTGGAGGCATCATGATCAGCCCACAGGTGCATTTTTAATATCAAACATCCTTTCATGAGCAATGTGGATGCGTTTAATCCCTTGTCGCCTTTGGCTAATGATTTTTGCACGTTTGTTGATGTTGGGATGGATTCGAGGAAAAGGTATCTTCACAGTCTTTAAGCATTCATCTTCTAATTTTACACTTATGCAAATGTTCTTATTACTCTTTATTTTTCATAATTTTAAAGTTCCAGACATCCTTATTTAACTGTCAAAAACTTTTATTTTTGGTTCTTGTCATGTGACCACGAAGGAATAGTTCCACATGCTTGCATATTTTGGTCAACTTTTAATTTAGGCGGTGTTAAATAATTTTCTAGTGTGATGTCTTCTTTATTTTGTTTTATTTTGTACTATTTGAGACCCTCAATAGTTTACGTAAAACTTTGAATAATCAAATATATGATTATTTTACTACAAGCAGATCAAATAGACCATTGAGAATCCAGTGTTGAGTTACAATCTGAATGGTTTACTGAAGATTACCTACAAGTCCAAGACATTGAACACATTTCCCATGTCATCATGTTTACATGGCAAATCAGGAGCATATCTCCATTTTCCATCAACAATAAACTTGTACTAATACACGCCCAACTACAATACCTTCATGAGTGAAGTCCTTGTCTATTCTTTGTAGAAAATCTCTACTGTAAAAAGTTTAAATTCAATCAATAAGCATAAGTATTTGAGAGATAAAAAATTCAACAAAAGAATTTAAAACATCATACAAACTGTAACAACAAAGTTGATACAGTCAATTCACCAGCTCCATCCTGTGTGCAGTCAGTCAATATGGTCCCCTTGTATGCTACTTTATGAAAGCTTCTCTCAGCTACCATTATTGGCCTACAATATTCCCAATCCTTGATAGATGCTTATAGCGAAACAAAGGGGTAACGAAAGCACACGTCTTTTGATTTGTGCAACCTTGTAATCGTTCTTGGATTTGTTTGCTCCAAAATACACATGTTTAATCTCAAAATCGGATAACAATTAAATTTGTAAGTGATTTTAAGGATATACGGATTAACTTGACACAGAGCGATAATTAAGTTGTTATTGAGTAAACAAAGATAAGATAAATTCAAACCACACGAGTTGGATAATTTCAGCCTTGATGGAATAATTGCCTTCGAGTCAGGCTTATCACGACCGGTGTCAATAAACAGAGGAGCAAGAGCTTAAAGACAGAGAAAATAATAATGTATTGCTTTTGAGTGCGTCTTACCATCTGTCAAACGAATTATTAGACCCCCTTTATATAGTAGAGAAGTCCTATTTTAGGTAAAACTCTATAAAAGATAAAAAATCTTCTGATTCGCTGATTGCCGGTTCCTTATTGATACGTGCCGAGATTCCCGCCGTAACATTCGGCGGGTCACAGATATTTCGGCCTTCTGTTGACTATGCTGGATTGTCTGACAATGTTCATCGAAGTCGTTCGAGGCTAGGACCGATTCCGGGATCATGGCCTTGATATCCTCGAAGGCAGGCGTCATGTCCCCGAGTTCTAGCCCGGTGGGACTTTGGCTCAATTTCGGTCCCTTATTACCATATCTCAAGCCACGCTTATCTTGTCGAAGGCTAGGGTGCACCATGAGCTCGATTTTACCAGTGTACAGATAGTTTCCTCATTTTTCGGAGAGTAAACAACGAGAAACGATATGAGCTTCTGATTCTTACTTTGGTATACAGTGACAGAAACGACAAAACAACCGAAAAGTCTCGTCAGTCAAGAGTTAATGGCATTAAATGCATGTCAGCCGCTGGTCGGCCGTCCCTGGTTGTGAAACGCCACGGGAATACTATAAATACCCCCTCATTTGTTCATTTTAACTTTACATCCAAACCTTTTACCCTCGTATCTTTATGATTTCAATACTTTTTAGCACTTTTACTCCGGTTATTCGAGGTCCTTTGCAAGAATTTTTACCCATCTTCTTCTCAAGCCAACAAGTCCAATCCTTTAACTTCTTTTCTTTCTCCACCTTTCTCAGATTTTCTTCCATTTTTTAAAGAAATGGCAAAGTCTTCCAAAACCGTTCCCCAAAAAGAAACCCCTTCTACTTCGTGGCTAGCTACTGAGGCCGAGGAGACCGTTTTGTGTGCTGCCATCGACGAACAAGTACCTAAACCCTCTTTGAAAGTGTTCATCCCCGAGGGATGCTTGGTCAACCAGGGTTGGTCGGTGTGAGGAGGTCTCGAGATACATCTGCTCGATCACTGAAGAAATCCTGCCTATGGTCCGAAAGGACTGCAACTGGGCCGATAAGGACATAGTGATCCTTGACCTTGATGAAGCCATTACCACCCATGTTGACGGATACCTAAGCATTTACACTTATCCCTTTACATTGGGCTCGGTGGACCCAGTCATTATAGATTTCTGCAAGAGGTACGAAGTATGCCTCGGTCAGATTCAACCTTCACTCTGGAGGATCCTGATCCTCCTCCAGTTCTTTGTGAACAAAATCGATGGGTGCCCATCTTCTATGCTTAGACACTTCCCCAATCTTCCGAGAGGGACAGATAAAGCTTGTGCGCTGGGCCAGTAAAGCCCCGTTCTTAAGTATTAATGATGATCGGATCGGGGCTGGCAAATCTGTTTTGTCCGAGTGAGGACTTCAAACTTAATCCCAGCCAAGTGCAGGCCATTCCCCGAGAAGTGTAATACCTCATGTAAGTACAATTTACTTTTGAACGTCAATTTTACACTTACTTCTCTTTTTCTCATTGGTATTTTGTGGTGGTGCAGCCGTCGCTCGGGTCCCGAACGCTGTCCTTTGACTCAAGGAGTGGGTCGAGGGTATCATATCACATATGCCATATTTCGAGCACTCATGGCGCAAGCTCTCGAAGGTTTGTTTGGAGGCTCGTTCCCATGGTGAGACTTCTTTCCCGAGTAGGTAATGTTAAGGTTCCTCTTTTAACATTAAGCCCTTACTCCCTTTACTTCTTTTTTGCAGGTTTATCTAAGGATGTCGAGCTGAGGCCTCCAGCCGGTGATGAGAACTTACCTACCGAGTCCCCTGCTCCGAGACAGGCCAAAGAAAAGAAAATAATTAGGGCTCCGAGTTCCCCGAGCTCAGAGAAAGAGAAAACAAAGAGAAGGCTGGTGCGCTAGTCAAAAGAAAGCACCAGTGCACCAGCTTCAGATTATTGGCTGAGGGAAGAATTCGAAGAAGAAGAACCTTTTGTTCTAGTGGCCCGCAATCCCTCATAGCTTGAAAAGCAAGGGGCCACTGAACCAGAGATTCGTGAGGCCGATCTGCCTCAAGCTAGGGATGTCGATAAGGAGACTGGGGCCGAGGCTTCCCGGGATGCGGGCAATGCCCGAAAGAGGCATTCAGTGTGATAGACATCACTGAGTTGCCCTCGTTCACCGAGTCCATGTACAACGGGGCTCAAATGATGAAAGAACGTCCCAACGAGGGGGCCCACAGCGCGGACGACCCACTCCGTTGCTTTTTTGAAGGGTGGATTCCACCGCCATGGAAGACGTCACCAAATTGGGTGACATAGAGGTACCTAGGAAGAGCCCGCCCTCGAGGGAAGGCGGGCCTAACTCGAGCCAAAATTGGTCAACTGGTTCCCCGCTCCAACTATGAATCCTGATAGGAAGTGGTCCATTATCATTACCGTTTCGGAGGATGGCCTGGTTCTTTCTGCCCCTGTAAGGGTAGCCAGTTGCATCCGGTGCCTGGTAACCGAAGAAGACCAGGCCAAAATGAACGAGGTAGATGCGCCCTGCCTGTTCAACGAAGCACAACAGGTGCTGAACCGGGTAAATTTAGATAACTCTCGATGATTTCAATTTCTCATTTTATACTTGAATTAATTCATTGATAATCCTAATATTTTCCTTCATTTTTGTAGGCCTCGGTGCTTCACCATGTAACTTTCCTCCGGTACCGAGATGCACTGAACCAGCTCGAAGCCAAAGTCAGAGAGCTCACCGAGAAGAGAGACACGTACAAACTTCTCAGTGAGCAGTATGAAGGAGAGGCTAAGACCCTTCAAGCTGAGTTGGAAGCGGCTCAGAAAGAACACACCGATCTGGTTGACCAGGTAAAACTTTTTGAAGTTAGTGACGATGAGCTAGACACGGTGTCTAATAGTCGGAACCCGTAGGTTCAACAGAAGATTGATCGGATCGACCAGCTCCAGAAGAGTGGAGAGGCAGGATGGATCTCCCGGCTTTAGAAAAGGAGACTGCCTGGGAACAGTTGACCTCGGTGGAGGTCTAGCTTCGAGTGATGAGGGAGAAGGCTGAGGCACGGTCCCAAAATATTGAGGAGCTCCAGTCCCAACTAAGCTCGGTTGTTTCTGATCGAGAGACCCTTTCCAAGGAGCTTAAGGCGGCCAAGTCGGTGGTTGAAGTGACCAAAGCTGATACCAACGAGATGGTGGTCCGGTATAAGGACGATGCCGAGATAGACCAGGACCAGCTGAAAGAGATCGTCGAATATGTAAAGTGGCAGTCCTGAAGGGAGGGCCTTGAGGAAGTTCATGCTCAGGGTTTTGATATGTCGGTCGAGGTCAAAACAGCTAAGGGGCTTGAAGCTGAGGCCAAGAAACTGGCGTATCCAGAGGATGAAGAAGACTCCGAGGGTTCAGACGGATCCGGGGTCGGAGAAGACTCTGATGGTGCCGGTGACGAGGCGGACTCCGGTGGATACCAAGCCGTTTAAGTGCCTTGTATATTTTTCTTTGTTTTTTTACTTTTGTATTTTTGTACTTTTTTTTCAGGGTCGTTTGGCCTTTGTAAAGACCTTTTCACCCACTCACCCACCCACCCACATACATAGACACACACACACACATATATATATAAGGCTCTTTTTTCCCTTCGATATTGTTTAAGCTCGTTTTCTTTCGCTTTATTCTTTATGATTTTAAAGATATCGAATGCCTTAGCATGTAATAATTAGGTCTTGTTCGGATGTTCGAACAGGCACCGCTCTAGATATTATTTTGTTTAATACTCGTGGGGGCTCGGTATGACTGGATGCTTCCCCAAAGTACTTAGAATATTTTAGATTATAATTTGCCGAGGGTAGCCTTTTGAACCGGTTTAGAAATTTTGAAGGCCTTCTTTTTTGTTACATGTCTTGGACGTCTCCGAGCCGTTTAAGTACGGCCATAGCCTTTTTAGTTCGGGTATTGCCCATTGGGATTTTTACCTCGAGTCATCTGGGCTTAACCGAGATAACCTTTCCCGAATGGGGGTGGCTGCAGCCTTTAATGTTCAAGCACTGCCAAATAAGCTTTGTGCTCCCGGATTTTATTATCCCGGGATGTCCGAACCTGCCTTAGGCGGCATTCCCCGAGTGAGGTATCGCTTGGGCTCGATGTCTTCTGGGGATCAAATATAACAAAGAAACAATTTTCAAAGGGCAAAATATTTATCCGCAAGGTAGAATCTTCATTTCAATTTTGTGCTTAATATACAAAGTTAGACATGTGTTCAAGCTTTGTGTCCGGGCTCGAGTGGTCTATGTGGGCATGATTCATTCGACCGATTTGCCCATACAGTAAATCCTATCGATCGAGCCTAGACTATTCGAACACAAAGTTTCTTTCCTTGCCAAAATCATTTTCCAAGAGTGATGCCCCCCCATGTTCGAGGTCGATCATAGAAAAGCCACGAATACTGTTGACAACCAGTCTTCAATTCTAATTTAGCACAATCTATTGTTGCCTCGTTAAAAAACCTTGCCGGAAAACCCATTTGGGACAAAACCGGTTCAAGAGATTAAGAGTGCAACGCGTGATTTCAGGCCTAAAACATTATATCGTTCTCTGACGTCTACTTGCAAGCGTTAGTTCAAAATGTAGATAAATAAAAGAAGTAAACAGGGTTGTACCTTTGCTGTAATACCGTTTCAAGTGAGTTATGCTCCAGCTGTTCGGTAGTCATTCACCGTTCATTGCTCCAAGTTTGTACGACCCTTTTTTGGTGATCTCGATAATTTGTTACGGACCTTCCCAGTTCGGTCCCAACTTTCCTTCGTTTGAGTTCCGGGTGTTTAATATGACCTTCCTCAACACTAAGTCCCCGACATTGAAGTGTCGAAGGTTGGCTCTTTGATTGTAGTACCTCTCGATTCGTTTTTTTTGGGTGGCCATTTGGACGAGGGCGGCTTTACGCCTTTCATCTAACAGTTCCAGGCTCGTATTCATGGTCTCATTGTTTGATTCTTTGGTTGCATATCGGAGCCTGAGACTCATTTATCCAACTTCGACTGATATTAGAGTGTTGATGTCGTAAACTAATGAGAACGGGGTAGTCCCGATACTGGACTTTGAGGTCATACAGTTTGCCCATAGGACTTCGGGCAACATTTCTTTCCATTTCCTTTGGCGTCGGTCAATCTCTTTCTGAGGTTTTGGTGTATGGTTTTGTTCGTGGATTTCACTTGCCCGTACCCACTAGGGTGATAAGGCATCGATAGGATTCTTTTGATCTTATGATCTTCGAGAAACTTGCTTACTTTGCTGCCAACGAACTGCTTCCCATTATCACACACGATCTCGGCCGGCATTCCCAACCGACATATTATGTGGTCCCAGATGAAATCAATGACTTCCTTCTCCATGACTTTTTCAAACGCCTGGGATTCCACCCATATAGAAAAATAGTCAGTCATAAACAATATAAATTTAGGCTTATCGGGTGCCCATGGAAGGGGGCCGACGATGTCCATCCCCCATTTCATGAATGGCTAGGGTGACAAAACTGAATGTAGTAGCTCCTCGTGCTAATGAATCATTGGAGTGTGCCTTTGACATCCGTCGCATTTTCGTACGAATTCCTTTGCGTCGATTCAATAGTAGCCGACTCTCATTATTTTCTGAACTAATGATTCAACGCCCAAATGATTTCCGCAGGTGCATTCAGGGAATTCCCTTAGAACGTATTCGGTATCTCCGGGTCCCAGACATATTACGAGTGGACATCGAACGTTCTCCGGAACAAGATGCCGTCTTCGGACAAGCTGAACTGTGTTGCCTTCGTACGCATAGTCCTTGTTTCCTTAGGGTCTGAGGGCAGTTTTCCTGTCTTGAGATATTCTATATACTTGTTTCTCAAGTCCCAAGTTAGGCTTATTGAGTTTATCTCGGCGTGACCTTCTTCCACTACCGATCTCATGAGCTATACGACCGCCCCCCGGGTTGAACTCATCGTCATTGATCGACGATCCCAAGTTAGCAAGGGCATCGACCTCATTATTTTGATCCTGAAGCACATGTTGTACAGTCCACTCTTTGAATCGGTGTAACGTTTGTGAACACCTAATTTTTGACCGCACCCAAATTCTATACTATTTTAGTGTAAATATTTCTTTTAGGTCTAATTTTAATATTTTAAACTTCTATATTACTCTTAATAGGTTTTACTAAAAAGAAAACTACAAAATATAATCACATTCTTAGAGTATAAATTTTATTTCTAAAATAAAAAATAAAAAAAAATTCAAATATATATATATATTTGGTTTCTATTAATTAGAATTTTAATAAGTAAACTATGGAATTTTTCTTAGTATCACTTAAAGTACATGTAAATATTTAATTTTCCTATTTTACATGAAATGTTGGTTAATATTCTTATCTTTATAATTTAATTTATCTTTTAAAATAAAATATAAAACAAAAGTAAACTAAATAAAACAAACGTAAAAATCTGATTTCATAAAGATAAACAATCGCATAATCCCCATTTTTAGTCTAACTAACCCCATGATCTACTCTCACCCTACACCCTACACCCCTCACTTCTCACGTAACCCCTCACATCCTCCCCACATCCCATGATCCCCCTCCATCATCTGCACACACACAAAATATATATAAAACACAATCCCATTATAGAAAAGGGAGGGGAAGGAGGAGCTCAAAAAGACTTTTTTTTTTCTCCAGCTATACAAACAACAAAAACAAAAAGGTGCGAACTTCCATTAAAATACCCGTGAAATCAAGAAACCAGGAAGAAAACTCAAAAATCAATCCAAAAACAGCCCATCTTTTTTGAAAAAAAAAAAATTAAAAGGGGAGTGAGAGGTTGATTTGAGATAGATGTACGGCGGGTCCGATCGAGGTTGCCGAGTCCGTTCGAGATTCCCTCTTTGAGTCAACTTTTAGTATTCGTCATCGAATTTTCGCTGGGTTATTAGCTTGTGGTTATTCGACGTATTCTACTGGAGACTTTGCAATATAAAAGAGAGTTTTACTTTAAAGGTTCATTCTTCTCCTTTTCTTTATGTTAAATTATTGTTAGTGATGTCTTTGAATGTGTTTATTTGCCTTGATCGAAAGCTATTGCTGTGTCGTTCTACTGTGGCTGAGTTCTCTAATTTTGGTTGTGTAATAGCCTATTTGTGATTATCTGTAGCTCATAAGTTTTTTTTTTATTTTTTGTGTTAATTTATAGTATTTTGAGTTTAGGTAAATCTTAAAAATGAAAAAAAAAATAAAAAATGAAAAAAATGAGTTTGGAGATAGGTTTTGTTCACTATTTTCCTTTGGCAGTTTCGTTCCCATGACATGCATGCTTAAATGTTCTTTACATAGTTTCTTTAATTGTCTATTGTATTAATGCTAAGTTTATTTTAGTTAGTTTCTTCTTAATCACATACTTTCTTTGTTCTCCTTAAGTCCATTTGCTCCTCGGGTTAGTTTCATGTAGCTAATTTGTTGTTCTGTTTGTATCATTTGTAGTTAGTTCACAGAATCTTTAAGGGCAAGGTTATCGAATAAGACAAAAACAAATATAGTAAGTTTAAGAAAATAATATGTCAATTTACATCTCTTGGTCTAACCCTTAAATATATTTTTAGTAATATCTTAGCAATTAAATTACATCACTCTTCCACAATTTTATATCCATAATTCATAGGCTTTACAATAATCTCAAACCTAGGTAAATAATTCGTATATGTTAGAATGCTTTAAGCGTGCTCTTAATTAATCGAATTATCGTGATTATGTACACGTTCGCGTGACATAGTTACGATTTTCCAAATTAAAGGCAAAGTATGCGTTCGCGCAACTTTGACAAAACAATCTTAAAAATAATAAAGTGTTATTAATTGTGTACACGTACGCG
Source organism: Nicotiana otophora (assembly GCA_000715115.1). Taxonomy (NCBI): domain Eukaryota; kingdom Viridiplantae; phylum Streptophyta; class Magnoliopsida; order Solanales; family Solanaceae; genus Nicotiana; species Nicotiana otophora. Next base: position 64,407 of record AWOL01S0060890.1, read on the forward strand.
TGACATGATTCATGACATATCAAACAAAACGAATACACGTACGCGTGATTCGTTTCAAGATAATTTCATAATTACGAATAATAACGCAATTAAAAGCGGTAAAAAGGTAAATGTACATAGGTTCTAAAATGAGTAATTAAATAATTTAATTAAGCCAGGTATGATTAAAGCGACCGTGCTAAAACTACGGAATCCAAGAGTGCCTCACACCTTCTCTCGGGTTAACAGAATTCATTACCCGGTCTTCTGTGTTCGCGGACCGTAATTCGGAGTCAAAGCTTTCTCGATTTGGGATTTCAAATAAACCGGTGACTTGGGACACCAGAAATTATCCCAAGTGGCGACTCTGATTAAATAAATAATCTCATTCCGAATAATGTCACTTAAATTGGAAAAACTCCTTTCTCCCCTATCCCCTCGGGAAAAAGGAGGTGTGACAGCTCTGGCGACTCTGCTGGGGAGTAGTACCCAGAACTTTTGGTTCAGGGTTCAGAATTTGAGCTTGTAATGTGATTTATACTTGGCTTTATTGATTGTATGATATTTGTGGGCCTAATGTGCTAATTGTTGCTTATTTACCGCTTTGATACTATTTGAACTGTATTAAATTGTCTTCTTACGCCTCCCTTCTGAGTCTTCTGAATTTATGGTGTACACATGCGCGTGACCCACTTTTCTGTTAGAAGTCATACCAATTAGAACGAGGCTAGGTCAGTGACTAGGCCGGGTAGACTTTCGTGCTCCTGGTACGTTACCCCCACCTCGGCTCGAGCTGTCCGCTTGGGTAAGCCAGGTCTAAAACACTCCCTTTAGAATTTAAACCTAGAATAACATAGCCTCATGCCGGATCCCTAGTAGGAACGTTTGTTTGCATCATGTGCATTTGACTTTGGGGACTCAACACAGGGGTTGGGTCCGTCTAGGACAGGTGTACCCGAAATTACAAGACCATCCTGATGCATCTTATGTGCTACTTGTGCATTATGTTTGATTTGGTTTGTGCATGTTGACCGGTTTCTAAAATAAAATAAAAATATAAAAATATTGAGGGAAAATCAGAAAGAAGAAAATATGAGGGAGAAAAGTTACCCGATTTTCGAAAATTTCAGTATTTACCCAAAAAACAAAGGCCTGAATTTTTCAAAAAAAAAAAGTGTCATCCTATTCCTGAAATTTCTACGAACTACGCGGGTCTGATTCTCACCGGATGTGAGATACGTAGGCAACCTTCATAGGGTTCGGCCCCATTTTTAAAAAAAAATGTGTCTAGTGTTTTTAATCAAAAAAACAAATAAGCAGATCCAGCTTCGGTTAATCCCAAATCGTTCCTGTCGGAATAGCCTTAGAACATCTTCAAAATTGTTGAAGGGATGTTCTCGCAAGAACGGACGTGTCTGTCAATTGGAAATCACTTTTACCATAATGCCCTTCCCCGACCCTAAAGCTATCATTGAAAGTAAGAAATGGCCATAGTTGCAAAAATAGCCACCCTTTCTTCGGTCACAATTGCAAAAATAGCCCCCCTTTT
>AWOL01S0060891.1:11350-23055 GCA_000715115.1 Nicotiana otophora
TTCCTTGACACTCCCGAGGACAAGACCTTATCCTACTATCGTTCACCAAAGCCACTATAATCTAAGAGTGACTACGCAAGCACTAACACGAATGACAAAAATAAAATGAATTACCAAACTATAATCTACCACTAAAGGTCTAAAGGTCACAAAACATGTGAAGAAATAAAATAAAGGAACTAACGGGAACTACAATCTACAACTAAAGGTTAGAAAAACAGTGAAGAAATAAAACAAAGAAACTAAAGGGACTATAATCTACAACTAAAGGATAGAAAAATAGGTAAAAAAAAATACAATACACGAGTTAAAGGGGGTTATAATCTACAACTAAAGTTCACAAAGAAAATGTGCAAAATTAGAACAGGACTACTAGGGGATATTTGAATTAAAGATTCAAAATAAAGTTGTAAATAGGTAGATAATACTATAAACAAGTAGGCAAAGCTATCCCTAATGCAATTAATTTGACAATACTAGGGCAAATACTACCTAAAGATTCAAGAAGAAAATAGGCAGACAAGGAGATACAATTACGCTAAAATATCAAACTATTAAAATATCAAGACAAGAGATGAACAATAGAACCTAGATTGCAGCCCTTGAGGTTAACGGAAATCTGGTCGTGATGGATTGCTTTCTGGAAATCTTTTGGGAAACACTCTGAATATGGAAATAAAACTACCAAAAATAATTGTGTACTCTTTCTTGTTCTGATAATGGAAAATGGAAGAAAGAGATAAATTTGACGGTGTTGGATGGATTTCACACTCATAGGAAAGATCAAAGACAATTCACGTAACAAGTCTGTTGGGCTAAAATCAGTCCAAAGATATTTTTAATATGATGTGATATTGTTTGCTTTGAACCAAGCACACAGGATTTTCTCAAAAGGCCTCATACCATCCGCAAGTCAATTTTTGAGATTCACTGTGATACCCACATCGTTAGATATTTATGGCAACTGAAGCCTGTAACTAGCTTCTTTTAATTTTGTGCGTGCGTCGTCACCATCTCTCTTCCATCTCCGTACTCGTCCCCCAAACCTAAACTTTGATATAAGTTGTTGCGCTAAAATCAGCCCAAAAATACTCTTAACATGGTGTGATATTGTCCACTTTTGTTATATGCCCACGCGATTTTTTCCATAAGGGCTCACATCATTAAGTGATCTTTACACCTTATATGTAGTTTCTCAGTTTTTGTAGTTATAAATGTAAGACTTTGTTCCATGCCCAACAAAGAGAATTTTATGGGAAATATAGCTGGAGTCGTACAAATACAGGGTTCCACATTTGACAATTTTTAGCTCTACTTGAGCTGTCCTATATTGACCCCAAAATTAACTTTCATATATAACAAATTTTGTGATGCACTCCTAAAAGTAGGCATTTGTTCCTGTCTTCTTTATTAATATTTGGCTTAACTAATTGTCATGCCATATCCCGTGATTAAGAAGATATCTAGGAAGCATTATCCAATTAATTAATTAATGTTAATTGAACAGATAATACGACATGGTTGTTGAACAAAACCTCATTTCTTACCTCTGGTGTTATCCACGCAGTCCCAAAAGTCAGCATGGTTCATGTATTTGCAAAATATATTAACTCAGTTATTGACAGTATTGACTTAGTAAATCCAGAACCAGAAACAAACTTATAACAATAAAATATATGAGTATCAATCCAAATAAGAGCTCCTTTATTTTCTTATTGCCGGCACACCTAAACATTTTTGTTTGGGTTCAAAACGTTCGACTATTTTCATACCTTACCACCAAATCCTAATTGATGATTTTTATGTTGTCTAGTGGTGTGTGTATTATTTGACTCGCTAAGCAAAAAACAAACAACATTAGTTAAGAAAAATGAAATAGAAAAATAACAATAATAATAATAATAACAATTACATTGCGCGTTGAGGAAGTTATGTCATTGTATATATCTGAGACGTGAAGCAAACATTTAAACATGCGATTACTGCAATCATAATACAGAAGACTTGCCAGCACTACAGTTTCTTATAAACTCAGAAAGCTAAATCTTGTCATGGCTCTTGCATAAGAACTTTATTTAATACGGCCCTTTAATTTGTAGTGTTTTATTATCCGAAAATTTTGATTTCTTATGGTAAAAGCTGATCAAACATATGGCTTCTTCAGTTGTTCTTTGTCCAGCTATCGTCATGTCATATAGCAAGTGTAGGATCCGTCAAAAGCTACCCCAAATCAAAGCTCACAGCTATAGAGATGAAGGTATGTTGTTTTCTTTCTTTCTTTTTCGGCTTACATTTGTTAACTTTTAACAATGTAATATAATTTTTACACTATCAGATCATCTAAAAGATAAAAATAATCATCCATAACAAAATGGAATTAATAACCTGAAAAATGAGACAGGTAACCTAGCACTGTAATAGGTTAAAGTACATTGATAGTGTAAAAAATCATTATACTCTATCTCAATATACATAAATCCTGTTTAGAATAAGAAAATTTTTTGTTGGTCAGTAAGGTTAAGTGAAAATTGCAGGGAAATCAAGGCATGTAGTTGATGCAAATTTACAAGTTTTAAAGGAAAGAATGGAAGTAGTGAAGATGAAAGAGAGATTAGAGAGGTGTTTGGCATGTGAGCAGGGTTGGAATTACACAACTACTACTAATACTGCAAGTTTATATTTACAGAAGAAACGCAAGAAAAAATTGGATTACATATCTCAATGTGTTGAACTTTTTTGCATGGTTGGTGGAACTATTGGATTTACTATACTTGGCTGTAGTCTTTGCCTTTACCTTACTTCCCTGCTTATTCATTTAAATCTTAGCAACTGAGCATATATATATGGAATTGTGCTCAAGTAGCAGTGCTGTGATTCTATTTGTAACTATGTGATTATTTTCATTTTTATGCATATATTCTGTTGGGGTAATTAATTTCCCTATAGCTTGTAATGACAGAGCTTATTTTTTCATTAGCTCTGCTATATCCTTTCCAAGACATTTGAAATCCATTGTTAACTTTTTCCTTCTTAGAAAGTCAAAAGAATAAAAAGCTTTGGGAATTAAGCACTTTGTTGATTCATGTATTCATAGTTGCAAGGATACAATGTTTCATTTTTCAGATAGAAAGCAAAAGAGAACTTTGGAATATCTGGGCAACATATATTGCTGCATAATAAATTTTTAAAAGTAAAAGTAATGAAGAAGCCAGCGTGATTTACAGAAGAAGAGAGAGAGAGCTTTCTCAACCAAAGCAATGTAATTGCTTTTAACGGTTAACAACTTCCTAAGAATCTGAGTGCTCTTGATCGCGGAGGAGATATTGATAAATTTTAAAATAAGTCTTAAAAAAGTGAGAGGGGGAAGTTATGAAGAGGGTTAGCGTTTTAATTCAGTTAATGATATTTTGAAGACTACAAAATAACATTTGGAATAAATTGGTAAATTTTTTGGTCAAACCAACTTATGGCTTTATAGGTAATTAAGCAAAATATATATATATTTTTACTTATAAGCCAATATGACCAACTTATAAGCTTAGCCAAACATACTACTATGTATGATATTCTTTTCTTCACTTTTCTTTCCAAGCAAAAACCGAAAATCTTGTTTTAAATTAAAACATCATTAACATTTGGTTTAAATTGTTCTGTTTCATTTTTGTTTTCTTTTTTGCGTGAGTTTATAAAGTTAATTTTATGAATCACAATTACAAGTTTTGTTCATAGAAATATAACTTTAAAGAGGAATACCGAGGTCATCAAACAGCACAAACCCAAACTGAAAATTAATAAACCGAACCATACCAAATTTATTTTGATATGGTATTGGTATAACATATTTTTAAAACCGAAACCGAAAATACAATCTTTCAAAATCGTACCAAACCGACCAATGACCTCCCCTAGTTCCTTAGGAATGCTACAGTCGCTACACGTGAACCTACAGATCCTCCAAAAGAGAAGGTAGGATAGGTGCGAACATGATCAAGATAGCGGAATGGAGGAGAATCTACTGAAGCTTCTCGGTCACCAACTGCTCCTGGTTGTTGATAAGCAGCATTCCTTCTTTGATTGAGCGTATCCACTTCTTCTACCAATTCATCTTTTGTACTGTTACATGATGTAATTACCTACAAGAGGTTACCAGTCAGGTAAAAGAGCAGACAAAGATAGATAATTTTGGAAGATGATGTTAACTTATGAATGTTTCTAATGGGAATGTAAGTCCAATATTAGTGGTCACTGCAATGTCTCTGCATCTGTTCTTTTTGGATTTTGATGGGGTCCTGGGTTACTATTATATTATAGTAATTGACTAATTAGAGAAAGGATTGCAATGAAAAAAATTATAAACAGGACGGAAGCCGGAGGAGCTCACCAATAATCCACCAGGAGCAACAAGCCTTGAAACAGAGTCCCAGTACATAATCCTGAAATGACCATAGAATAACGTCAGATAGAAACGTAGCATTGTTGTATGTATAAGAATCAGGGAACCACCTTAACTATATGAAAGGGAACCAAAGGAGACAAATAAATATGCTCATTAAGGAGTTAAAAACTTTTAGAGAGAGGACATTTATTTATTTAGTGATTTTAGGTCTTGAGCCAAGCACGTGAAAATACTTTTGTTGGTGGACGGTAATACAAGAATGATGGGTGGCACTAATACTTAAAACACAGAATCTCTGCCTACTTGGGTACCGTACTAAATTGTGTCATCAATTCAACTCTTGAAGAAGACACTTCTATTTATTTATTTAATTGAGACTAACAGTCTAGGCCATTAGAAGGAGGTACCCAGAGTAAAGAGCGTTTTAGGACATGAAAGATAAAAACAAGACACATGTAACATACATGCAACATACAGGATTCTACCTTTTGATAGGACCATCAGGATGCAATCCAATGGCATCTAAGGTCCCCTTATCCATAACTAGCTGAAACCTTTTATCCAATTTTGTCTCAAGAATGTCATCAACCTGTTAGCCAGTAGAAATTTGTTTAACCACGAAAAAGAAGAAGCCAATCTCCAGCAAAGAGAGCACCAGATAAATAAGCACACATGACAAGAGCACAAAATTAATAAGATCCCGATTGCAATTGTTATGGAAGGTTTTTCCCTACGCAAAAATTCCGCGTTTAAGTTAGCACAATGTTTGTACTCTTGATCACCGAACATGTATAATCAGTGCTATATCTTCCAGTGCAGGAACTTAATAAACGTTTCATTGCGTGCGGACACAATATTGATGGAAATGTCAGGAGTATGGGGAAACATTCACAAGTAAAGACGATTTAAACTTGCTACTATCTGTATATCTAGCCACCTTAATGTAACCAACAATGAAAAATAATAGAGACCGCTTAACATTAAGAAGATAATAGAAAAGCAGTTATTCACCACAAGATTTTGAATACAACAAAAAGAAGCACTGGTTTTCCTTTCCTTTTTTCGTACCGGATTCAGATGCTGCTGTGTATACATCACAAATTTGCTTAATTAATAAAAGACAAAGGTAAATTTTTACCAAGAACTTGACATTGGTGAAACCATCACGATCAGCAAGGCTTTGTGCAAGGTCAACTGCTCCTTCACTATAGTCAGTTCCAGTGAGATCAGAGAACCTAACGCCATATGTAATGTGTATTAGTAAGTAATAATCTTCGGATTCTCCCCCTCCGACCCACACACACCGAGAATGTTTAAGACTAAAATTGATTAAAGTACTGCTAAAACAATGATAGGTTCTTAATATAATAAGACCTGGGCACTTCTAATAGAAGCTAAAAGATGTAGGTGTAAATGTGTGATAAGAAAGCCATATAATCTCCTAAACTATATTAACCACAAGAGGTACATAGATGTTGGCCACTAGATCACTTCCATTTTCCCCACCGAGCCACAGGGATGGACATGCTAAATTAACTACTCAATCTGTTATCTAGGTACAACTACCATAGTTATATGCATATTCTCTCTCTTTCTTTAAGATTTTAAAGTTATACATTTATCTTTTTATTTTTCATCTTCCAGAAGTGTTGTTAAAGACTTGCTTAAAGCGCGCTTAAGCCCTGAAGCTTGGTGAATCTTAAGTTGTGCGCTTCACCTAGCTTAATTGGCACTTTAGTGTAAGCGTCAAGTTGCTAAATCATGCACAAACATACAGAAACCTTCATGACAACTAACTGTTTAATAACTTATGAACTAGGTAATTCACAAAAGTTTTCACCGTGACAGTATGGCTCTTTAACAGGTTATAGAGAATATGCATCAAAAGCATCTAGGACAAGAAAGCTCATCTATTGGTTACAAAATGACAAACGAAGCAAATAGCTGGCTATAGATGTATTGCTAGCAAAACAAATTAAATTTACCCTTGTTTAGCAAGCTCTTGGAGAAGCAGTCCATTGCCAGTACCAATATCAAGCACACTCCAACCAGACAAGTCCTTCTCACGCTGCACAACTGGCTCAGAATTGGCATCAGCTGCGTGATTTGGCAAGTGACCCTGGCAAATGTCCATGCACAAACCTTTGGTCCAAGAGGCAACAATTTCCATGACATTGCCTCCAAACCTATGCAAATACAGCAAAAATATACACATCAAAATATCGCTTTGACCAATATGCAAGCACCACCCTCTCACTTATTTTCCTGGTTATCATTTAGGGGGTTGGAACGTAAAAGCCTAAAAGGAAGAAAGCAAGACCTGAAAAATTAATTATTCTCTATGATTGGAATAAAAATATCATAAAGAGCTAAATCTAGATCTTACTCCAGCCAATCATCAAAGTGCCATGCTGTAGATCTTCTATACATAAAAACTCTAGTTATGAAATACCCGTTCATTCTCTCAGTTACTATGAGTTTCCACTAGTGATCCACACACTGAAACAAATACTGTATGACTTGCTTGGTAGAGAAGTTATAGAGCGCAGAGGGGAAGCATTTCTTAGAATTCTTCAAACTTAAGAACCAAAAGCAACATATTATCTGATAGCTAGGATCAAAAGAAAGATACTGCGACTGTAACTTTGCATAGAGTTTTACTATTTTCAAAAACTTGACTGAGTTTTGATTTACCAAATTCATAAGTACTGTTGAGCTCTAAAGATTGGATCAAGCTGGAGTGGAATAGTTCCAAATGATTCATATAGACAACCCTACTTTATTCTGGATTGATGGATAGTTGATTGATTGATTGATAGATAGTGTCACAATGGAAGGAATGAATATAACATAATACTTAAATGGATAGATGAAAAAAGGAAAATATGCAAGCTGTCGTCGTGCTAATCCATACCAAACTTCACCAGCATGGCCATGCTCACGAAAGTTTGCCAATTCATCAGCATAAGCAGAATCCCAATAGCTTTGGAAACCAAGCATTGAGGAAACTGCTTCACCATCCTGCTCATCCTTGTCAGAACTGCTCATATACAAAAATAAAAACAATCAAAGCTTCATAAACCATTACCGTGTTTGTAATGGATAATCTCTTCTTGCAACTATATACAGAGGCCGAAACATATGAAAAAAATACAGTCTGGCTACTGCTTTACCTTAGAATTCTCTAGCTCAATAATGGATAAAGCAAAACAAATCATAATAGATAAAATTATGCCTTAATTCAAGGTTCAATGTCGTTAGTTCCACCCTAATTTATACTATGACACTTCTTTCAGTTTAGGACATAACCAAATAATTGACACCATTCAACTAACAATATTAGTTTATACTATAAATTTCATACAACTTTCAATTAGTCAAATTGGTTAAACTATTCGAGATTTTTTTCCTCTGTCAAATTAACTGTTAACCTAATATTTTTCCACTAGATAAATCATAATTTATACCAGTAACAACTTCAACATTACGGGTAAAGCTATAGTCTCTATATATAAGAACCTGTACTCGGCTCGGTAATTGAGAGCTTCAGTGGCATCAGCGTGGCGCTGCTCATCATCGAGAGTACTTCCGTACTCGCTCTTTATGGACCAAGAGTCGGCCGCCACGGAGCGGTCGTCGTCGGAAATCAGTTCGGCTGCTGCCGGTGGTCGGAGTTGCGTGACGTCGGAGTCCTCCGGCAACAGTCTCATTCCGGCCATATACGTATGATGAATCGAATTCGAGAAGCAAAACCCTAAAGAGGAGCAAATTAAAGAATTGGCAAATTGGGGAGAGACAGAGGAGTAGGAAGTACGTTTGAGGAGTTGACAAATATGGAAATGACATCTGATGCAAGCGTGCCACCACGTCGGACGTAGGGATAATTTTGTCTCTTTACGCCAATCGCTTTTCGTTTCATTATTTTTGGTTCATTTTGTTTCTTTACATAGTTTACGTGGAAATATGCTCATTTGATTACACTATTTGTAATAATCAGTTTTTATAAATATAAATTTTTATTCTTGTCCTTGGGTGAAAATTTTCAAGTGAAATATAAGTTATCAGTAAGAGAATTTAACTTCATTTCCATATTTTGTTTTCTTTTCAATTTCAACTTAAATATTGTACAAAAGCTTGCAAATTATCTAATAGTCAACAGGATAACAATGGTCAAAGGCCATTGAACTTTATACTCGTAATGTTACTGTCGAAAATATGGTCTTAAACAAGGTTAAATAATTAATTTTGTCACATGCAATCTTAAACTAGACAAGGGTGTCAATCACTAAGAAGATATTTTACAAGTTTTTCTTACGTGTATGGCTCATGGCCTTGGTAAATACTTACCTCCAACAGGTATTTCTGTCAATTCAATAAACATGATATATGTATTCACAAATATGCTTAACACTAAACTATAGTTAATAAATACATATTCTCATATCAATTTATCACTTAATCATAGTAAATTAATGTAAATTGGTGTGGGTAAATGAGTTTTAGATCTTAATCTCAAATATATGAGTTTCTTTCAAAACTAAAAAACTTGAGTCTGGATGAGAATTTTGGATCGATATCAAATTCAAAGACGCACATGAGAAAATTTATTTTTTATGTGCTGGAAAAGATATAATTGTCCTAGTAATTTTTTTAAGTGTTGGAAAGGATGTAATTGCCCTTGTAAAAATTTTATTTTTACTAGTGTTGTGAATAATAGAGATGTAATTCTTATTGAAAATATTGATTTCGTTTGTTTCTTGACTTAAAAGATGTAATTTTTATATTTGTAAATCAAATATTTAAGTTGACCTGAATAAATTTGGAAGAACGAATCGAACCGTATATATGTTTCGAACAAATTTTATAGTCAAAACAATGTGTACATTAAAAAAAAATGTGACATCGATCTATCACCTTCAATTCCCGGCTCCGCCTTTGCTTTTGACCACTTAGCTATTTCTAAAAATATTAGTACTAATTTTCGGTTCATTGTTTCGAAATGTCGACTATGAACTTTACTTCATGTCTTATGTAGCTTCCTCTAAATGTTAATTGTATCGCTCGACTCCGTTTAAGTGTTGATAATATTGCACTCAATTCGTGTGCAAATTAAGGTTCAACTTCAAAGAAAGCTTAGTCAAAGACCTTATAAATTCTACGGATTACGTAAAGGTATATGATAATTACCTAAAAAGTAAATAAGTACCCATGTACTCCGGCGATCGAGAGGCATAAAGCAAGAGTTGTCTTCTACATTACTGAGTAATAATTCAATTTCTTCTGAAGAAATGAGCTGTATAATCCTCCGCCCAGATCATTTCTTGATTTTCACTCTCATTCAAGAAACAAGACAGTCATGAAGCCCATTAATTTCTCCTGTGCAAATTTACAAAATAATAGATCCTTAATATACAAAATCATACACCCTCGTTCCAAAATGATACTAATCTTTAATATTCAAAATATATAGTATCTCTCCATCTCAGAATAATTAAAGATCTTTGAAATGCAAAACTGTGCTCCATCTCTCCCCGTGCAGTAACCAAGCTTCATGTTTGGTTGAGTATTAAGATAGATGTTTGCCCGTAAAACGGTACAGTTGAATTTGTAACGTGGTTTATAGACAAGCGAATCGATTTGATCCCAAAATGACAAATAAATTAAATAAAATGCAAGACTTAACGTTGAAATCGGGATAAAACAGCATATAGCTTTGGTTTCGGGAGCAGGGCTCCGAAAGCAGTAATACAAGTATTAGTAGGCAAGAAATCAAGTATTATTGAGCTTTTGAATAGTATATAGCATAAGTTTGTCAGAAAATCCGTACCCTTGCAATGACTGTTGAAGTCACTATTTATAGTTGCACCCGGGAAACAAGGTCCTAGGATCAAGCCCCTCTTAAATGACAATTACGGGGGCCGTTGAAGAATGTGTAACGGCATGCTATGAATGCCATAATTCTCTATAACGGACTATGTATTTAATATTGCAGAAATATTCTTCATTGAATGCTATCGAGTGACAGGCATTCGTTTGTTTTCATTAGCAATATTCCCTTCGGGGGCTCTCCGGTCCTAACCGAAGCTGCTCCCCCGGTCTTGGTTTCCACCTGTCTTACTTTCCGTCTCTCTCTGATTTCACGTGTCGCTCTATTATGCGAGTATTTAATATGAACTGATTTTACCCTATACAATAGATAACTTATATTTATGGTAAGTATTGGTTTAATGGATATAAACATACATGTACCACTAAGTCAAAGTTAAAGCAATTATAAAAAGTAGTTATACGAATGAATAACGCAAGTCATTTTCCCTAATTGGTCTGAAATACATTTCCTTTAGCAGAACATCTTCACCAACTAAAAGGAACACTTCTTTTTTGGCGTTTGCTTGAAATACAATTTTTGCATAATATTGATTTTTCTTTCGCAAAAACCCCCTTTAAAAAATTTGAACCAAATGCCAACAGTTTGGAATGCCATGTGCCTTTGAGCTTCAGATCCTTCGGTTAGCTTAATTACGGAATGTTATTCCTGGTCAATATTGCTGTATTTGTAAATATTAATTCTGCAAAATATAAGTTAACGTAATGAAACAATAATAATAAATTCGAGCCCACTGAATTCACAGTGTTTCCTTAAGGAATTTAATCCCCTCCTAGTACCCAAGGTAATGGATTATTTCCTCCCAGGATAGAACGAATAACACACTGGTGTAGCGGTACTTCAAACCCCAGTGTTTCGGCGAACACAAAGTTCGGTAGCAAATCACACTTACAGTTGCTTTGTTTGAAGTTAAAAAAAAAACAATGCAGAACGAAGGAGTATATACTCAGAAAAACGTATGGAAGTTCTGAGAGGAAGGAGTGCAATGTATAGCCAATTTGTTGAGCGAATTGTATGTTGAGTTGAGTATCTTTCTTCAACATTTGCTGCTCATATATATAGCAGCCAAGAAGGAGTGCAAGACCAAACGTCCACCCTTCATGGTGGAACAAGCATTACATGTTTGTGAAGCAAGCACTTCATGGTGGGAAGACCATTGCCAAATTATCAATATACGGATTGGAAAATATCACCGTAGCCGAAGCCGAGCGAGCGACGACGACGGTGCGAGGCTTGCTTTCTTCTTAACTCTTTAAGAGCTACAAGAAGAGCAATCATATATATACCCACCAAAAATGTCTTCCACTTCCAATATGGGACAATGTCTTATTGTTAAGAGGGGGAAACTTAAAATTTTACTCAAAATTTCATTTTCCCTCCATTTCCCATTCACCCTCATTTTAAGAATATTACATCTTAAAA
>AWOL01S0060891.1:23341-66863 GCA_000715115.1 Nicotiana otophora
ATTGTTATTCCCGGTCAATATTGCTGTATTTGTAAATATTAATTCTGCAAAATATAAGTTAACGTAATGAAACAATAATAATAAATTCGAGCCCACTGAATTCACAGTGTTTCCTTAAGGAATTTAATCCCCTCCTAGTACCCAAGGTAATGGATTATTTCCTCCCAGTATAGAACGAATAACACACTGGTGTAGCGGTACTTCAAACCCCAGTGTTTCGGCGAACACAAAGTTCGGTAGCAAATCACACTTACAGTTGCTTTGTTTGAAATTAAAAAAAACAATGCAGAACGAAGGAGTATATACTCAGAAAAACGTATGGAAGTTCTGAGAGGAAGGAGTGCAATGTATAGCCAATTTGTTGAGCGAATTGTATGTTGAGTTCTTGTATCTTCCTTCAACATTTGCTGCTCATATATATAGCAGCCAAGAAGGAGTGCAAGACCAAACGTCCACCCTTCATGGTGGAACAAGCATTACATGTTTGTGAAGCAAGCACTTCATGGTGGGAAGACCATTGCCAAATTATCAATATACGGATTGGAAAATATCACCGTAGCCGAAGCCGAGCGAGCGACGACGACGGTGCGAGGCTTGCTTTCTTCTTAACTCTTTAAGAGCTACAAGAAGAGCAATCATATATATACCCACCAAAAATGTCTTCCACTTCCAATATGGGACAATGTCTTATTGTTAAGAGGGGGAAACTTAAAATTTTACTCAAAATTTTATTTTCCCTCCATTTCTCATTCACCCTCATTTTAAGAATATTACATCTTAAAAATAAAACCTCAACACGGAATAATTTGGTTCACATGCTAATTATTAGGAGATTATAATGCTTGATTGTTTATCCGTTGAATAATAATGAAGCGATTCTTTATAAGATATATAATAATGTATGAATTGTTATACAATGCAATGACTATTATGTAGGTGTTACCTATATCTTAGATATCTTTTTTGTCTTTAAAAAAGTTTTTCTATGTATTATTATATTGATGTACATATTTTTATTCCACAATATATTTCTCATAAATTTTCGCATAATTCAATAATGAGTATTCTTTAATACTTCTAATTAAACGTTATATTAAGTATGCAGCGATTATTTGTTTTTGTACAACCAGCCAAACGCTCTTAGTTATGGGGATGATTACTATTCCTAATCTCTTCAATTAAATATTGTAAATACTGTTGCTAGTTCCTCTTACCAAACGACCCTTAAATATTAATCTTTCACCGCCTTTCTTATGATTCTCTATTTGATGTTGAAACTAAAAGAGAGAGATTTTTAAAAATTCAAAAGGAAATGAAAGTCAAAACAAGAAAACTGCTTGGGAATAGATTAAGAGATTGAAGGTCTAATATCAAATAATTGAGGGAAAAGGGCCAAATATACCCCTTTATTTTAGTATATTGTTCATATCTACCATCTGTTATACTATCGGGTTACATCTACCCTTACCGTTAGCCAAACTTTTTAAAAATATCCTCCACCTAACAGAAAGCCACCAAATTAAAAAAATACCTATTTTTTTAAAACTCATTAATAACTTGTTAAACCCTTTTTATGTACTGCACTTCTTCCTTACAGATTAGTCATCTCTTTCGTAGCCATTTGTTGAACTTAATAAGTAAAAGACATAAGAATATCGACAACCATATATTCATTTATATATTGAGTCACGATTCTTTTAATATCCTTATTGTATTTTTATTATAGTCTACTTTTTTAATTTTTTTTTTTCTAGCTTTTGTCTTTGTTTTTTTCCCACCATGCTGAATTGTGCCGAGTATTCACCATGATTTATTTTTTACCATGACTTGAATATTTATAGCATTTTATTAGGTTGACAATTATGAAGTCTTAAGGCAGCTACCGAGGTATTTCTTCCTCCAACAATGAGCCTCTATTGATGATTTTTCACGCACCATATTTTTTAATTCTATTTTAAGTATTTGAGCAACGAGTAATTATCGTTAAATCATGCCTTAAGAATCAAAGTTAGATTTTAAGCTATGGGATGGGATACTCATAATTCTTAGTAACAACTGAACTTATAAAGGAACAAAAATTAAAAACTTATTAGAGGAGATTCAACTTAATATCAAGTTAGAGTCTAAAAAAATCATCAAGAATAAAAGAAAGTACACCAACAAGTTGGAAAGTAACTTAACAACCCAAGTACACTAACTTCATACACTAACCAAATACAAATATTGATAAAGTATATATCAGTTGTTACCGATATACAAACCAACTATCAAGTGTGAATTGCATTAGACAAAAGGATGTCATATTATAACTACAAAAAAATACAACTAAAAGTGATAACATGACATCCTAATGCCACCATGAACAACTAAGAACCAAAAATATAAGTTCTTACTAAACCTACATTCACCATTATTATCGGTCTCTCTCTAAATGAATAAAATATATTAAGACGTCTCAGAAATTTAGGTTCCATATTTTTATATGATGGATTTAACGGGTTATGGGTTAATGATTTTTTTTAAAATGATTATTTTATTAATCTAGTGGATTCCGTTAGATGGGGGGTATTTTTAAAAAAAGTTGTTAATGGTAAGGGTAGATATGTCCTGATAGTATAACAGAGGGTAGATGTGAACAATATACCAAAGTAGAGGGGTATATTTGGCCCTTTTCCCAATAATTGATGCACCAAATGAACAACTATTAGCAGGGGCAGAGCTAGAAGTTCGGCTGCGGGTTCGATTGAACCCAATAACATTTGCTCAAATAGAGTATTTATGTTAAGAAATTTATTAAACATGTACAAATATTAAGTTTAGAACCCAATTATTAGCACTTGAAATCGTCATTTTAAAATTCTGAACTCATAAAGTTGAAATGCTGGCTTCGCCTCTGACTATTGGTAGTACCAGTATCAGGTCAAAAAATACACACTATATTTTTTTCATTATACTCCGAAAATTATGCATAAATTACAAGCTATGAAATTTGCAACCATAGACTTTTTTCTTAGGGAAAAGGGTTAAAGTTGCCTCTCTACTACGAGAAAAGGATTACATTTACCCTCCGTTATATTTTTGGTACAGAAATATCCGTGACGTTAATCTAATGGCTCAAATATACCCCTCTTTCGTTAGAGCTGTCCAAGGTGGACACCTAATCCCATGTGACACTATATTTTGATGATATAAATACCACATGACATGTCTATCTCATCAGCCCCAACCCTATCTTACCCCTCCCTTTACTTCCTCTTCCATCACCTCCTCTCCTCTTACCACCTTTGCCACCATCACCACCATTTTCACCACCTTCAGCTCTCAGCCATACACCCCTACTATAAGCATTAGAAATCAACAACTCTATAAACGATACCAAATCCTTGGAGCAAAATACCACCAGAACTATATGCAAAAGAAAAGAAATCCAAAATAAAAGATCACTAAGTATCAGAAATGGACTACTCTATTGTAAAACTCCGGAAATGGTACCATTTTTGGAGGAAATACAACTAGAATTATGCAATAGAAAACAAAAAATAAAAAATTTATAGCTCATAAGTTGACACCTCCAGCATAAAAATTTCCTAAAACGATATAATGCTTGGAGAATACTCAACCACAATTAGGCAAGGGAAAACAATAAAATATAGGTTCATAAAGCATCAAAAATTCACAACTCGGTGAAAAACTTCACAAATGGTACTAATTCTTGAAGTAAAATACAACTAGAAGCTGTGCCGGATCAAGGGCCAAGCGATTGAAGCAAGGGCTTTAGGCCCCTAAGTTTCTAAGGCCCCATTTGTTTTATAATAGCAAAAATAGGTTTATCTATAGTAAGTTTTGTAGAAAATATTTAATATTCATGGTAAAAAAGTATAAGATTCTTATACTAAAAAAAAAGATGAATTACTTAGTCAATGTGATTGATGGTGACTGGTGATTAATTTATATTCTTAATATTAATATTTTTTTTCTATTTCATAATAGAACTGTATTTTAAAGTATCCTTTTTCATTACTAAATTGTCTATTTTCTAAACAATATGAACCAAAGGCATTGAATAAATTAAAATTGTACTTTTCGTTATTTCTCTCGTTCTCAAGCATTGCAGCAAACAAATTAAAATTATTGAAATTTCATTCTGATATCAAGTTATCAACATTTAAAATCAAGTTCGATTATTCTAACTTGCTAATATATTTTTCTTTGAATTTAAAATTTATTTTTTGTATCTTTACCTATAGTAGTATATTGCTTTTTATTTATTTTTTATCATAATTTAAATATGCCAATTATAAGATGAATCAGGTTACTTAATATGATTTTTTTTTTTAAAGCTTAAGGCCTCTTAATATTGGCAAAAAAATATCTCTTAATAAACTTTGGCTTTAGGCCCCTAGTGTTCTTGAGCCGCCTCTGACCAGAAGTAGGCAAAATATAACAACCCAAAACAATAGTTTTTCTAAGCATCAGAAGTCACAAGTCTTGTGTAAAATTTCCTAAGATTCGATTGTTGAAGAGAAATATAACCAAAATTAGGCAAAAGAAGACAACCAGACCAAAGAATTCACTTGGAAGAAAAAAAATTGACAATTGTAGTGTTAAAATTCATGAAATAATATCAATTTATGAAGAAAAATACAGCAAGAGGCGTAGGACGGGTCTATCGTAGAATAAAGGTGGAGGTGGTGAAACGTTGGTCTGGGGGTGGTGATGGTCGCAATGGAGGTAAAAAGAGAGAAGGTGCTACTGATGGAAGAGTAAGTGGAGAGATGGGGTAAAAAGGGTCGGGGCCGATGAGATGGTATGACACGTGGTGTCTATGTTATTAAATTATAGTGCTATATGAGATTGGGTGTTCACCTTGGATAACTCTAACGGAAGAGGAGTATTTTTGAGCCATTAGATTAACGTCGAGACTACTTTTGTACTGAAAGTATAACGGAGGGTAAATATGATCCTTTTCGCATAGTATAAGGACAAATTTGACACTTTTTCCTTTTTCTTATTAGCAAAAAACAAAAACAAAAAAAAAAGACTTTTTTTCGTTTTCTTCTTTTCAGCACCCCATCTCAAATACAAAAGTTCAGCTCTTGATCCTTCGATTAAATTTAGGCCTCACTCAAAAAAAATCAAATATACATCTTTTTGTTTTCATCAGAGAATATAGTGAATGTGAATCACAAACAAATCCTACCCTAATCTATAAAAAAGAATATTTTCTCCTTACTAAAATTCAAAGAGAATTAAGTCGAATGAAATTTCATAGTTCAAAATAATCCTCATCTTGAACAAACTGGCTCTTCAGCAATAGTTTCCAACAATGGTTTCTTTGACCTACACATAGACAACCTGTGCTTAAACTCTGGAGTTGAAAACTCTTCAATATCATCCAAATTCAACTTTGGCAAAACTTGTTGCTCATAATTAGCCTGAGGCTGTACTATTTCCAAAGCAGAATACTCTACACATGATTCAGGCAAGATTCTGAAACTTCCAATTGACACCCTTTTGGACACAGAGTTAGCAGTAAGTAACAAAGCTCCCATATCAGCTGCTGAGACAAATGAATTTACTCTTTTCATAGGAAACATAGCATAGACATTGCCCATATCAAGATCTTCATCAGCATTCAGAGCAGAAAATCTCCTTCCAATTTTAAGTGACCTTGTGTTTACAAGAAAGAAATTAGGTGTCTCTAGCATTACCTCTGCTGCTTTTATTGGTTGATAAAAATGTCTGATTTCACCACTTGGGAATATGACTTTTACACCTCTTGATTGTTTGTTGCCTCCTGGTCCTAATAAGGTACAAGAAATATAGTTGCCCATATCAATAACACAAGATTGAATATATCTTTTGTGGATTTAAGAGAATAGAGATGAGTTCTTGGATTTGATTGTTGAGGATGAGAATGAGGTAGTCTAGTCCTATATATATATATATATAAATGATGAAGGGATAATGAGAATGTTGGTAGTGGGAAATTAAAAGAAAAAATCAAAAAAAGGAAAGCATAGTAGAATATAGGATGAGTAGAAGACAGTTGTATAAAGTAAGGGAAAACAATAATGTGGAAAAATGAAAGTGGCGAAGGGTAGCCACATGACAGTTGACATCCGCGTTCAATTGAGTGGGATGATATACATGTACCCGAAGTCGAAAGGAAAGTACGTTTATCTAGTTTCTCCTTTTTTAATACTTAGTACGTTTATCTAGTTGGTTTCTATGATTTGAGGGTATCCAATTTCTTTATTTTTCTGTTAAATGCGTGTGGAGCCCATGCTTGATTTTCCTTTACGTATCATTACTACCAAATTCTGGTGTAACACACATTGATTTAATTTACCTGTTTTTCTCCAAAATAGTGAACGCTACTTTTACTTACTAAAGTTGATGGAGGGTAGAAGAAAAAGCCAATCGGGTTCGGAAAAATATTGCACTCAAAGGATATAATATAGACAACTTAATTTAATACAAGTATTATTGGCGGTTACGGTTCGAACTCATAACCTATATGTCACACGAAAACAACTTTATCGTTTCTCCAAGGCTACCCTCCGCTAAACTTGACGAAGGCACATATAAAAATAAAAAGTAGAGTTGTTTTACAAAGGTGTCCTCTATGATGGCGTACAAAAAGATTTTTGCTGATTTCTATTAATAAGTTGTATTTGAAAGGAGCTTTCGCGTAATTAGTAAAGTTGATACCATGTGATCAAGAGTTCACAGGTTCGAGCCGTGAAAACAACCTATTGCAGAAATGCAGGGTAAGACTGCGTACAATAGACCCGTGTGATCCGGTCATTCCCCGGACCCTGCGCATAACCTATTCTCTTAATTAAAATGTTTTTAGGTGCAGCCTATTCTCTTTTATTATATATAATTGTGTGATTTTCAAGAATTAAAACCCGATATCCTTCCTAAATTCGACCCACATGGCCACTACCAGTCTACCACTAAGTTTGATAACAAACAATAATTGGAAGTGAATTTCAGGTGGGTAAAGGGAGCATTGTCTCCCAGCCTCTATGAGTTTATGATAGTTGCTTAGAACTTGATATAACCTATAGAACTTGAATAAAGCTAAATTTGTTGAACGTGGTGTGCTGTCCAAAGTTCCAACTAAGTTGAATTATAAATATACATAAGATCAGCTGCCGGTGCAATTTAGGTGTGCAATGCTTAACTTTAAGTAAGTCTAAATGTTTTGCATCATGTGTATTACTATTACCTAAAGACTAAAGAGTTGGAACCTTGAGTTCACCAAAATAATAAGGAGATTGGGTAAGAAAACTTAGTGGGCATACAAAAAATGCAAATGTCTATGAGCGGGTAGACAATTACATAGGACCAAATATATACTCCAGTAGAATTACTTTTAAATACTTTTTCCGATAGAATTATTATAATTTTTTTTTCAAAGTTGGAATTATTTTAATCTCTCAACCTTTGGCGCATGGTATTTCAAAACATATCAGTACATTATGTAACATAACTATATAGTAGTAACTTTCATGTTACTTAATTTATGATTTTGTAATCATCAATAATGTTTTTGAATTAAGGGTGTGTTTGGTATAATGAAAAATATTTTCCGTGGAAAATGCTTTCCAAGAAAATATTTTTTTGAAAAATAAGTAGTAATCTTATTCATTTTTCGGTGTTTGGTACGCAAATTAAGGAAAATAACTTCTCAAGAGTATTCATAAATAATTTAAATACAATAAACATGAAATCATAAACTTTCGAACCAACAACCTTTCGAACCCACAAATTTCATAAACTTCTGAACCGCTAAACTTTCGAAACCGCAAATTTCGAACTCGTAAACTTCCAAACACATAAACCTCTGAACTTATAACTTTGTAACTTGTAAAATTTCGAACCTGTAAACCGAAAGATGAAAAAACTAAAACTGAAAATATATACAAAATATTTTTTTTCCCGGGGGGAGGAGGGAGGGGCAGGGGCGGCGGGGTGCAGAAAAACGAAAAAACAGAAATTTGAAATTACAAAAAAAAGGGAAAAAAAAACTTTTTTTTGTGCGGGGTGGGGGGCGGTGGGTGAGTGGTGCAGAAAAACGAAAAAATAAAAATTTGAAATTACAAATTTTTTTTTGCGGGGGTTGTAGGGTGGGTGGTGACGGAAAAAAAATTGAAATTTGAAAAAAAAAAAGCTTTTTTGGAGAGAGGGGGTGGGGTTAGGTAGGGTGTGAGGGTGTGGGGTGGGTGGGTGAGGATAGGGAAGGTTGAGATTGAGTTTTGGAAAATGTTTTCCCTTCTCTTGATAAGGAAAATATTTTCGAAAATGAGTTCATAAGGAAAATATTTTTCAAAATATTTAAGCCAACCAAATAAGAAAATTGGAAACATTTTCCGGAAAATATTTTCCTTCGTGCCAAACACACCCTAAATCTTCTCTTGTTTGAATTATGGACAAAGTCTTTTTAAATTTTATATTGTCACTTATCAAAAATTTTCGAGAAGTTGTAGAGGCTACCTCTTCGTTCTTAAATCTATAAAAGAAATTTAAACATCATAGATACTCATATAATACTTAATTGTTATGACAAGAACTTAAAAAAATGAAAGAATAAAACTAAAAATATAAAATAAGAACTAATTTGGTAAAATTAAGTTGTGGGACAAAGTGAGACGAACAACCACCGCAATGATCTAAAGTCCTTAACATGATCAACAATAATTTTCTTTTTCTTTTGTTAAATTTTATTTATAACTCAATCACATATTTTGAATATTATTTAATAATTTTAAATAGTTTATTTTATTCTTTAAAAATGATTTCATATTAGATAAATTAATATTTAATTATATATTTAGGACTACAAAAAACAAGGAAGCTTTTATTTCATAATTCATTTCTTTATTTGAATGGTGTAAATTAACTATAATTCAATTATAATAAATTATATAAAAATTAAAAATATAATTCAGTTAAAAAATTAGGACTTTTGGTCAGTATATTTAACCGTTGGGTAGAAAAGCAGTAATTTTGTGTAGAGGTGTCAATATGGGTTGTGTCGGGTTAGCTAAGCCCAGCCCACGTGGGCTTTAGCAATTGACGGATTGGGTTGGGCTAGCCCACCATTTTGATGGACCTTATAATGCTTAGTCCACCCCAGCCCTATGTGGGCCACTGGCCCCCACGGCCCAGCCCATTATTTTTTAAAATATATTTTTATATTTTTTCTTTAAGTTCTAACCTTAAAAGAGATAAATATTTAAAAGTTAAAAAATATAGGTTATGTTACCAACATGTTTACTTCCATTGTAGGTAACGTATTTGGGTTCAAAGCCCTGCTTATTGGAAAAATATCGCAAAACATATTAAATTTTTATACTATTCCACTATATCACAATAAACATTAAAAAAAGTAAAAGACAAGACTATATTTCATTCACTAAAAGTCAAAACTCAAAACAAATTATTCAAGAGAACGTCCATGGCGCTTATGGGATATCCAACACATCATCTTCATCAAACACATTTGAATCCGTTTGTGACAAGGTTGTCTTAACATCTTCACTTTCATCTATATCTACAATTCATATGCAATATTAATTAATTAAAAATTAAAAATATTTAAATTTTAAAAACTAATAATATTCAAATTCACATAACAAATATTACCAGTTTGAGTTTGGGTAAAGTCGTGCAGCCAATTTTGAGTAGTAACAAGTGTTTGAACATTTTCATGATGATGCAACTTCTGTACTTTGTCAGAACACGCCCACCAATGCTAAATGCTAATTCCGATACTACAGTGGTAATAGGAATACTAAGTACATCACGCGCCATTACTGAAAGATTGAGATATTTTCTAGAATGGTCATTTTAATACATGACAACATCCATCTCTCGAAACTTCTCAAAATCAAGCTTTGGGTCCTATAAGTAAAGATTCAATTCTGACTTTCCATCACTAGAGGCAATATACTTTTTATATTTTATATATTTTAAATAAATATTTTATTAGGCCCACAGGTCGGCCAACCCAACCTCAGTCAAGCCTCACGGTCACGGGCTCTAAAGCCTCATTTTTAAATGGGCTTCACAAATTCTAGCCCAACCCTGCTAAATCACGGGTTGGACTGGCCCAAACGAGCCAAGTCCATATTGACGGCTCTAATTTGGTGTTGTGCAAAAGCGTTTGTTTCTTGGTTTGTCTCTCTTCCTATATTGTTTATGTTAAAAGTGGTAAGAAAAATTCTTATTTCCAATTTTTCTATTTATTTTATTTTATTAGAATAAATTAAATCATTTTTAGATTAAATGATATAGCAATAAACTTAATGCAGATATATGAAATATACTACATATCGATTAATGTATTGTCTATCTAATTATGAATTTGACCCTTTTATTTATAATTATGCAGAAACTAATAAATATTCTACTTGAGTTAAAAAATACATCTATAATTGAAAAAAACACTTCCTTTGAAGTAGTTGTCTTAATTTACTAAAACCTTACTTCATTAATTCGAGTAAATTTTCTTGCACTAGCCAAATTTTTAGTAATTTTCTTTGTATATAGTCTCGATTCATATTTTAAAAAAAATATTTTTTAATATTTTGAATTTATTTTTTTAAATATGATATTTTTACAAAATATATTTTTATTGATATGAGGTACACGTGCAACAGCGTACTCTAAGACTAGTAATATGAAAAGCCGATTCCCAAGAAAGAGCAACTCATGAATCGTGATAGGATAATAGCCGAGTCACGAGGTCATATGCACAACCTTCAGTACTAGCAAAGAACATTATTCTTTTATTCCCTGATTAAAAATAGTGTTTTGGAAATTAATAGTTTTTCCGTAAATCATTGGTTATGTACTAAATCATTGATTTTTCATCTTACTGGTGCCACTACTAAAAGAGCTCGTCGTTGTTGAGAAAGCCATCTCATGTTCACATATCCTCAGCTCACCCTCCTATTTTGCTGCACACATTATTATTCTTGCTTGATTGCACTTGATTTGGAAAAATACTTTTGCTATTTGCCATATGAAATGCATCAATATAGTTTTAAGTTGCTTTACGATCATTAATTAACATGGTATTTGGTTATTTCTTTTAATGTTCGTCTTTGACTCTGTATAAATTACTTAGTTCAATTTAAACCCAAATAAAAGAAGAAGATGATATACATAGATAGCTAATGTAAGTCGAATTATGTTGTATCCACTAAAAATACGGATACAACATATTTGATGCATATAATCATACTTAAGAGGAATTGTCAAATTATTGGTTAAGAGGGATTTTCATCTAACTATTCTTATTGTTTCTAAGTTCTAACTTCCTTACGTTTTTTTGACTGGATAACCCATCCAACTTTTATTTTCTTCTTTTTGTTGCTTGTTTTTTCCACTTTTCAGATATGCAAATAATGTACAATTCCAGCAATCCCTTCATTCTTTATCCAAAAATTGACACATCCGTGAATCTGCTCTTCGCCTATTGCCACCGTCAGATCCAAAGTTCTATTACCACATCCTTAAAAGAAGAAAATTCCTCATTCATAAAAGATTAAATAAAATGAGTACAGGTATGGCTGCAAAATAGATCTTATAATTGTACAGCTGTTCCTTATTTATCTTTAACTAATCCATATACATTTTAAGTCAACACAAGAAGTTTTTGTTTAATTTTTTCTTCTTTCCAACTCTAAAATTGTATATGTATTAATTTTAGTATGTTGCAGGGTCAAAGGATTTATTTAATACTAAAATATAACAAAAAGATTAGGAAGAAGAATTCATAAATTGTAACATAAAGTCAAAAACATGAAAGTCAACTAGGAAAAGTCATAAACTTTTCATTAGATTCATGAACCAGAATCAGAAGTGTTCTTCACTGACTTATTTAATACTAAGCAAACTTGTTTACTTAGGGCTTTTGCTTTTGTTACACGGCGGACAACCTGCTTTTCTTGATAATAAAGAAACCTCTTCTAGGATTTCTATGACAGTAGCAAATGATGGTCTCGTAGAAGGAACTGTGCTGGTGCAGTCCTCAATTAACCTGCAGATCATAACAATATTGTATCAATGTAGATACAAAAAATCCTCGTCCAATTGTGACGTTATGGTCATCTCAACATATGCTGAATCACTGAGTTGCTTGTATACTACAACTCAGATGGTTAGCACCCCCACCTACAACCCCAGGGTCGTGGTTTCGAGTCACCAATGGAGAAATAGCTTCAACAAAGGGGAAAATAGTACCACTAAGCTTCTTATCAAAATGGGCCCTGACGTCTTTCCCTTTTCAGTATGGCGAGAGTGATACTACAAATGCTAGAACATTAATGTGATTCATTACTAATTTACTAGCTAATCGACATATTCTTATTTCGTATGAATAACTTGGAGCCGACTAACTAGCTAATGCACATTCTCTCTACAAAAAATACCTATGTACATTTGTATAAACAAAATGATAGAAGACAGATGCTAGCTTAGACCAAATAGAATATTAGCTTTTATTAAAGAAGGCAAGATAGAGGCCAAGATTTAATAAGAAGCAGTGAAAAAAGAAGAAATGGAAAGCTCGGATGTTCAGGTGATGCAACGAAAATCACTTGTGTATAAAGTTAGCTCAGTGCATGCAAGGAAATCCTTCGATGAATTGTAGACCAGTCACACCTTTATATGGGAAAAAACACATGTATTGAAGAAGTTAAAGAAAGTCTCACATTTAGTTAGTGCATTGACTTACTGAAGAATTCTGCTGGGATATCGACCTGTATACAACTTTTTCTCCAAATCAGAATTCCTGTCAGTTATTTGTCTTCCTTCCAGCATCTGCAGCACTTCAGAGTTAGTGTTGAATCTTAAAGGAAACACATATGGATATGATAACAGTCAATTCAAGTAAGAAGAGTAAACAGAAATATGACTTGCTGAATATTCAAGCCATCAATTTTCACTGGCAATGTACCAAAGCAGTACAAGTGCCAGCAAACAACCACCTGCATTGGATCATATTGACATGCGCTGATAAATGTAGCATAACACAACTCCTTGAATCTACCTGATAAAAGATGACACCAAATGAATAAATATCTTTGCTAATATCATGAGACAAATGGCTGATAAAGTTACATCCATTGTTTAATTGGCCTGAAAAAGAAAGACATTGGTTATAAATAATTAACAGTACCGTGGCAAAAACTAGAAATATATACAAATAAGAGAAAACTAAAAAGTCTTCATACAACAGTCTTGATTTGCATATATCCGGTTATCTAATATTTGAACCCAATATTCACCGATCTTCAAGTGGCCACCTTCATCTAGTAACAAGTTCCTGGGCCAAATTAAATAAAAGACTTCAGTGAAGGTGCCAGCTAATAACTCAGGATAGACAATATTCTACATATAGCTTAACTTAATTCTTTAGAACTTGCTTCATAACCTAAGTAAATTACTTAGTTTTCATGTCAGCATAAATTAAAATGGTTCTGCACTTGCTGAAATAATGTTACAACAGAAGAACTCCTAGAATCCACTGCAGAAAACTATAGACAGACACACTGAAAGAAAAGGAGCATACATTCATGTAGTAATCATAAGAATTCAGCACAGAGAAAGATCTAAACTAGAAGTTAATTATATTCCCTGATTCTATTGTTGGAACACAGACTAAGTTGCAATTCCAAAGTATGCAAGATAAACAAAGACAGAACAGAAGCGAGACGTCAATAAGGAATCAAAAAGGGAAGGAACATACTTCGGATGCAAGTTATTGTGAACTATAGGCAAAGGCCTGTGCCGATGGAGGTAATTCATTCCCCTGTCAGTCAACTTTAGCACTAAAATGACTTGTTCTTTGACATAATAAAACAAAATCAATTGAAATAGAAAAGAAAAGCAATATTCTACCTAGCAATGTCAAGTGCATAACGCAAAGCAGTTGGGGGGTCAAGGCGCTTTCTCAAAATATCTTGCAAGTTCCCCTGACAAACAACAAAAAGCAGAATAAGGAGTGTATCACGTTTAAGGACTATCAGTTACCAGTTTTAGCAAATCAATGAAAGACCTTGGGTGAACTTTTCTGGAGTCAATGTCTGAACTTTATACAGTACTAAGTTATAAGTATCACAGAAGGAAGCATGACCATGCTGTGCGCTTATCGCATACGTCTCACTAATGATTATTGATAAATTGAACAATGTCATCACTCCCTACCTAACAGCCATGTTTATTGGCATTACTTAGCTCCTATAATAGAAACAACTACTATACTGTTTCTGCCTATTTCATTGATTGAAAATCCTAAGACACTTACTTTTGGCAAATACTCAGTGATCAAGATCATTTCGTCTCCATGCACAATTGATCCAAGAAACTGTAGAATATTTGGATGTCGAAGTTCCCTCAGCAAAGTATTGACCTTTGCAGAGAACACCCTGCAGCAAGCATATTGAAGACAAAATTATTGGAAGAATTATCCGGAAGGCCCTTTTTAAATCATTAAAGTAAAAACAAGAAGAATTGAATGCCTTTTGATTACTGTTTTGACCACCCACGTTCCACGCCATTTGACCTTTTCCGACTCACCGAATAAACCCTGTGAAATAAAAGAAGTCTAAGTTCCTTGAAAGTAACATGCTAAGTAAAAGAAACGGCCCTTCTACTGATACAATTCTCATTTTCTATATGCTTGACAGTTGTTTCCTTAGAAGACCTATATATATTTTCTTGAGAAAGTTCCTCAGACGATATTTAACACCACTGACATTCCAAGCTTTGGATAATTCCCTATTAATACCTGCTCAATGATTGATGAGTGCTGCAAGTTCAGTTCAGATATGTCAATATTCACTTCAATCGAATCCTCTTCACGCCGAACAGTCTGCATGCAAGAGAATTCAAACTTAAAATATCTCACTCAGATTGATTAGCAAAAACAACAAATGAGTAAATGGAAAACACAGTGTCATAAGTAAATTGGATTTTCATTTACTGCACCAATCCGCTGGCATTTTGATGAGTGAAAACTTACCCTTGCATTTGGAACTAATTCCAAATTGGTTCCCAGTATTTTGGCCTATGTTCATCTGATTTCTGGAAAATAAGTTAGTTAATCCTCCTACTAGTGGAAATGACAGAACTCAAAATTAAATATTCTTAGATTCAGCTACCTCAGCCACCTTTTCAATATCCTCCCCCCACTCCCTATTTAAGTCTGCAACTCCAATCCCACGCCTACCAATCTTACATGCAATGATAGTGTGATGTTCGAAGGTGTACAGAAGAATTGTATGGCCCTAGAAAGGGGTGAAGGGTTGAGAAGATTGAGTGAAGTAATTTGATTGGTTGCATTAATGCAACAGGTGAACGCAAGCTAAATACCAAAGCAATGATATAGGACGAGAATAAGTAGAATGCTTAGTTTGATGATACAAAGTGCAATTCATGCATACCTTTATAAAGATAGATTCACAAGTTTATATTTTTCTACAAATCGTCAAAAGCTCTAAGTGTCCTAGATCAGTGGTTCAAAGGTGACTGAAGAAACCATGTCACAGCTAGAAATCGTCACTAATGAAGTTCAACCGAACTTCACCTTTACAAGCAGTCTGTGTAAACAACATTTGTAGCTAGAGCCACATGCTATTGAAGTTACAGAGTCAATCATTGCTTAAAATCACTAATGCATTTGCAACTTAAACCATGAAAAGCTTACCAAAGGATGATCACTGTTGGAATCCTTGCCACCATAGACCTCAAGGATCCTGCATATGTCACGATGCCCATACAGTTTCGCATCTGTCAAGGGCTTAACATAAAGAATTGAAAGGAAAATAATGATTGGTTAGTCCCTCATAAGATCATCTGCATTACATCTAAAGCTACACCTTTTCTATGACTAGTTCAGTAGAGCTAGTGATACCACATTAATTCCGCCTTGATGATGCTTCATATGTTTACCCATTATTATAAAAACAACCAGTTCATTTAGGTAATTACAAGCAAATCTATATGATAACCGTTAATTGCTATTCTGGTAAAAATGGGTAACTATCTACTATCACAGGTTAAACGGGAAAAATCATTACATTGTCTGTGTATATTAAACATATATAAATTTGGTTACTTTATCAGGAAAGATAAGCAGAGAAAATAATTACTACTATTAATTAAGGTACTCACGGTGCGTCGCCACCTATCATTGAGATTAACATCAGCCTTGTAAGCCAAAAGAAGCTCAACAATAGAGGCGTGGCCTTCACTAGCAGCAAGATGGAGAGCAGTTCGTTTATCATAGTCCTGCACATTGGGAGAAATACCCTGCCTCAACATCTGGTTTAGCCCAACTCTGTCACCCCTTGACGCGAAACTCAAGAAAGTCCCTATCAGCTGCATGTCTAAACGCCCAATATCTGATGATTCTTTATGCCGCATAATTACTAATGGACTCTCCATATCTCTCAACAATCGATCTTTACTCTTAGAACAAAAGTTCAAAGTATGCATGTACAAGTGAAGATATTTAACATAGTAAACGTGGCGGTTTACTCGAAGAAATGGGGTTTGGGTTTTAACGAAGTTTGCTTAGTTCTTGTATATTCTTCGATTCCCGAATCCAAGATCCTTAGATTCATGTTCATTTTGGTGTTTTCGATTCGTCCAATTCTATCACAGGAATATATCTTGTTGACTTGTACCTTGTTTAAGTTAAGTTTCAATACCAACATAACTCAAATAATATGTATGGGTCAGTGGTTTGGACAGAGGCTGTTCAGCGGGGGCTAAACTGCAAAGAGGCCAAAGAGTTGGACAATCCAACAAGAAAATTGTGTGGAATCAGGATAAAGGAAGCACGTGACAAAGGGAATAAAAGGGGTTATGGTCTGGATTTAGGATTAGACAAATATTACGTGAAAAGTTCTTTATTTTTCTCTCTCTTTAAACCTCTCATCTCTTTCTCCTATCGTATTTTTCTGTCTTCTCGTACCTCTCTGTTTCTCCTCTATGGTTGTATTTTAGTTAGCATTTCTAATTTCTGTAATGTCTTGAGTTGAGTTGTAATTTCCTTCTCATTGTTGAAGGAATAGAAGTGTTTGGGAGCTGGTTTGTTTCGGTGCATATAATTCTTTTGTTTCAGTGCCAAAACTAGGCCCCAAGTCCATAAAAGTAGTGCCTTTTTTTTAACTTTTCTTTTGTTGCTATACATTGATTTTCTTTTCCAAAATATCAAATCATGATGTATCAATCGTGTACTAGAACTTATGTCATACATAATTAATAATGATAAATAAGTGTGGTCCATGAAATGGCTATTTGAGTTTGTGTAACACTACTTATGTGTGGTCCTATAATATCACCCCGTCCCACAGTGAAAAAAGCATGGTTAGTGATTACCCGTGTTTTACACAGTTTAATTTGTACGTGATTTCTAGACAAGTGAATTAATTTGATTCTGAAATAATCGATGAATTATATGAATAGATAATACTTAGCCTTGAGATGGAGACGAAATAACAGAGATAATACTTCTGGGAGCAGGGCTTCCGGGCACAACAACAATGAAATCAAAAAGTAAGAATATAAAATTATATTAAGCTTTGAATAGAGTGCAGCGTATGTTTTCCATAAAATTCGCGTCCTTTACAATGATAATAAAACTCACTATTTATAGATGCACCTAGGGAACAAGGTTCCTAGGATCAAGCCCTTCTTTAATATCAAATATAAGGGTCATTGAAAAATATATAACGACGGACATGAATATCATATACTTTGTAACGGGTAAAGTGCTTAATGCTGCAATTTCCTTCTCATTGTTGAAAGAATAAAAGTGTTTGGGAGCTGGTTTGTTTCGGTGCACATAATTCTTTTGTTTCAGTGCCAAAAGTAGGCCCCAAGTCCATAAAAGTAGTGCCTTTATTTAACTTTGCTTTTGTTGCTATACATTGATTTTCCTTTCCAAAATATCAAATCATGATGTATGAATCGTGTACTAGAACTTATGTCATACATATTTAATAATGATAAATAAGTGTGGTCCATGAAATGGCTATTTGAGTTTGTGTAACACTATTACGTGTGGTCCTATAATATCACCCCGTCCCAAAGTGAAAAAAGCAGGGTTGGTGATTACCCGTGTTTTACACAGTTGAATTTGTACGTTATTTCTAGACAAGTAGATTAATTTGATCCTGAAATAATCGATGAATTATATGAATATAAAATACTTAGCCTTGAGATGGAGACGAAATAAGAGAGATAATACTTCTCGGGCACAACAATAATGAAATCAAAAAGCAAGAAGATAAGATTATATTAAGCTTTGAATAGAGTGTAGCATATGTTTTTCATAAAATTCACGACCTTTACAATGATAATAGAACTCACTATTTATAGATTCACGTAGGAAATAAGGTCTCTAGGATCAAGCCCTTCTTTAATGTCAATTATGAGGGTCATTGAAGAATGTGTAACAGCGAGCATGAATACCATATACTTTGTAATTGGCCGTGTACTTAATGCTATAAAATATTCTTCATTAAATGCTACTGGGTGACAGACATTTATTTTGTCTTTATGAGTATCATTCTCTCCGGTAACATACGGGATAGTTGCCTTCCGTTTCAGCTATCATCTGTCTTCGGCTCTACGTGTCACTTCATTATGCGATCATTTAATATAATATATTTTACCCTATATAGATAGTCCCCCTGCTTTTCAGTGGCATAACTTTGTGTCACCGGAAAGTTGGTAAAAATATTCTTTTTGGCAGAAAATTTACTGACCCCTCTGAAAAGTTTCTCACGGTTGATTAGACGCACGTCTCTCCGCATTTAATGCCCCGAACACGCGTCATCCCACGATTCAGTATAACTTTTGCCGGTTATCGAGGCAATTATGGCCACGAGTTTAGCCATCTAATTGGCTAAACCTCCTTCATTCTCACCTCATAATACTCTGAATCTTCTAAGACCTTGTTTACTCAGCTCATACTTCGACTTTAACCTCTCTTTAGATTCCTACTTTGAGAGAAAAACCATCCCCTTGATAAAAAAAATTGGCATCTTCTTCTTCTTCAAGAAAGCCTAGCTCTCCGAAGAATAAAGGCAAAGTTGATGATGCTGCTCCTCCTACGGTGAGTACCACCGTCCCGAAAAACCTGATTACCACCAAAGATTTTAAAGAAAAATACCCTTATGCTCATCCTCGAACGTGGGCTATTAGCGTATATCCTTCTTCTATCCGTCCTTCCAGTATCTCCACTGTGAAGGAAGACTGTCATTGTCAAGATTTGGACATTATCGCTCCCGACCTGGCAGAATGGATAACTTTACCCAAGAAGGGTTATACATATTTTTACACGTATCCCTTTACTTTGAGAGCGTTTTCTTTGAGCGGAGAGTTTGACTCCATCATTGTGGAGCTCTGCCTCCGCTATCAAATGTGTTTGGCACAGGTAAGCCCTTCCGTGTGGAGGACAATGCTTGTCTTTGGCACCTGTGCCAGGAGACGGGAGAAGAGATATCCTTAGCTCGAGTGATAAACCTCTATTCCCCCCAAATCTTCCGTGGGGGAATGATTAAATTCAGCAAGTGATGCCACCATGTACTGCTATCCAACATGGATGATGATAACGACTGTGGGTAGATAGAACAATTCGTTTCAGTCGCCACCAGTGACATCATCCCGACTTCAGCTCCGGCTTTCCCGGAATTATGGAACCAAAGTCGTAAGTCTATCATTTGTTTCTTCTTTTGTTAAAGATCATTCCTCATCTTTATTGACTCTTCTTCCTTTACCTAGTTCAGCGACTCGGTGGGTTCCCCTAGGGTTGAGGGCTTGGACTAATGGATTCAGAAAATTTTGAACGTCACTATGCCGGAGACCCGAATGTGGAAAGAGTTGTCCCTGAAATACGAGTGGAAGGCCAAAAATCATGATAAGTTGAACTCATCTTGTTTTTACTTTTCTCATAAGGAAGTAGTTTGACTCTTCTCTCCTATTGAGTACAGGTCTACCCCAGGGCTCAGTTGTCGTCCTCGAGGAGGACGTTTTGGCTAATCCTACTGATACGACGAGGCTTCTACAAGAGGCTTTTACACAAACAGGTGTCTCCGTGCCTGCTTCTGGTGCGAGTGCTTCTTCTCGGAGTCCCCGGCCGGAGAATAATCAACCAAAAAGAAGGCGTCCCTCTACGGCTGAGGGAAACAATAAGAGGGCGAAGAATGTCGCCCCTGAGTCATCTTCGGAAGTCGTGGTGACGAGCCCTCCTCCCGGGCCGACCATAGATACCGTGATGATTGACGATGATGGAGAAACCAGCGATGAGGGGCTTCTCTACACAGAAGACGACGACCTTCCTCAACTCAACACACTGCTCAATCTATTGAGTTAGTTACACCAACCAAGGAGATGCCCCGGCGCTCTGGGGGGGAGGGGGATTTGAGATGGTGGAAAATGCCAATTCTCATTTCCGGATCCCAATATTTGTGCCCGGTATTATGAGGTTGAGTACTGGGTCATTGCCTTCTTCGAATGATGAGCAACCAACACCCAGCGCTGCGCTTACCACAACTACTTCTCATCTTTCAATGCCATCAGCTTCATCTCCTTCTTCACCGACTCTCCCACCAACAACTGCTACGACATCTCCACCGGTCGTATCTGTCCAAGAAGAGGATGTTCTTGTCCTCCAGTCCCCATTTCATGGGAATTTGGGGCAAAATTAAGTCACTCCTTCAGAAGATCCGCAAAGGAGGAGGAACGTTACTCTCTCGGTCTCTAGCGGGTGCAATCTACTGTCCTCGCCGATGGAGTTTGCTAACTATCTGAAGCCTTTGGCTTCAGAAAAAGATTGGAAAAAGATACATGCTCTCTCGGGAGATTTCTTGTTGAACAATGCTATGCACAACACCGCAGCGGTATACTCTACATTCCCTTTGTCATTTCTTCTATCTTTGATTTAGTAGCATTTTAAGTTTGTCTTTCTTATTTCGTAGGCAAATTTTCTTGCTTCTGATTGCCTCCAAAGGTTGATTCAGGACAATGAGGAACTTACCTCTGAGCGGGATCAACGTTTGGCCTAGCGGGACCAAACTGTTGCTCGCATCTAAGGCTGGAAGCCAAAGCTGCTGAGGTTGTTGTGTTGGAGGCTCATTTGCAGCAAAGCGAGCAAGAAGTAGAGACCCTTAGCCAAGTGATCGCCCCGTTGAGGGTTCAATTTGAAGAGGCTAGGGCCAAATGGGTTTAAGTCCATAGTGTCGTTCTTGCTGCATCCGATCGCGAGGCTACCTCCGCTGAAAGATTAACTAATTTGGCGGCAACGTTGAACTCCAAAACCGAAGAGCGTGCTACTGTCGGGGTGAAATATGCCAAACTGGAGGAGAAGTATAAGAGGACCATTGAGAATAATAAACTTTTCATCTCTACTGTATGTGACTTTTATATTAGACTACGGTCCGTTAGATCCGTACGGGAAAATCTTTCTGCTGAGGTTGACCAACTTAAAAAAGAACTCAAGCACCGAGCGACTTCCCTCGTTGTTGAAAAACTTATGTTATGTATAGCATGAGGAGAAAAACCTTGGAAGAGGCTAAAGTAGGTGTCATCGACTTTGATGCCGAAATCGCTAAAGCCCGTGAGCTGGAGTCAGCTTCTTAAAGGGGTCTTCCGGCAAGGCCTGATACTTTCGGTTCTTCTGGTTCCGGTTCCGAATCCTGGAACTGAAGAGGAACCGGAAGGCGAAGATGTTGAAGGATAAAATGATGAGGGTCAAGATATTGAGTCGGCGACAGATCTACCCACTTCCCCTAGGGGTGCGGATGCTTCTCTTTCTCCGGGTTCCGGAGATGCAGTAGCTTAGCTTTTCATTTCTTTTCCCAACTTCTGTACTTATGCCATTTTGGCACATTTATTGTAAATAAAAACACCTTTTGCTCAAGTATTGCATGAGTCTTTATGCATTCTTTTGTTGGAACATTTATGCAAGTTTAATCTTTGCATTTTATCTTGCTTAGGTGTTTTGCGCAAATTTTATTATTTGCGTCTGATTATGCAAGGCTTTGGGTGTATTTTCCCTTGAAAGCATTTGGATTTCGCGCACAAGTTCTTCTGAAATCAACCCTTTATCGTGAGGGTTTTCATAAGAGAAGACCCCCTTATGTTTACGGTGCTCTTGAAGAGAACATCTCATGTTCATTACGACATTAACACTTGAAGTACTTGTTTAACTTTCAAATGACAAAATCATTTCATAGTTCATACAAGAAACAAGATCGAAATAAAAGAACTTAACTTTATTCCTTCCATCTTCAAAAAGTACATGAGCATTCATTATGCTAAAAAGAATTTGCCGTTTCTTATGGCCGCGCAGTCTCCGGTCCCGATGATACAACTATGTTTCTGATTTTTGTATTCCGGTCGACGTGCCAGTCATTGTTGTCGTATCCTCATATCATTCCACCCCCAATGTTCGAATGCGAATAATGCGAATTTGAACACTGAAAGTTTTGCACCTTCGAGGATTCCACTAATGAATTGCTAGATAATCTTCAGTACGGTAACAACTTCACTTTCCCTTAGGAATTTATGCTATCGATCCAAAGACTATCTAACAATACCCTAGTGGCTTGCACTTATGAACGGTCAGGTAGCCTTTGTTCGATAGCAAACTTAACTTTCCGGTGGAAACTTTTCTACCGAGTAAAAGATTATCTAACCGCTCCAGAGTGGTTCTTCGCTTGTGTGCCTTGATATTAAAAGGTCTTATTGCTGTTATTGAAACCTTCTTCGTAGTATGATTTTCGTTGTTGCCTCGTTAAAAACCTTACTAGAAAAACTCAACTGGGACAAAAACTGGATGAAGGGAAAAAGAGTACAATATGTACTTTTAGTACATGTGATGTTCATAAGTAATAGTACCTTTTGAGGTGTGCCACGTTCTAGTTACTTGACAACCTTTCTCCATCTTGATTCTCCAACTCGTATGAACCTTTCCCGGTGATAGATGAAACTCGGTAGGGGCCTTCCCATATTTACCTAGCTTCCCTGCATTGAGTTCTCGGGTGTTTTGAGTTACTTTCCATAGAACCAAGTCTCCCCCTTTGAAATAACGGAGGTTGGTTCTTTGATTATAATATCTCTCTATTCTCTGCTTTTGAGCTTCCATCCTTATATACGCCAACTCTCGGCGCTCATCGAGAAACTCCAAATTGACTAACATTTCTTCGTTATTTGCTCCTTCATTTGCCTGGAAGTATCTTAAGTTAGGCTCCCCTACTTCCACTGGGATCAAGGCTTCTGCTACGTACACAAGGGAGAAGGGAGTCTCTCATGTGCTCTATTTGGCCATTTTTCGGTAGGCCCATAGTACTCCAGGAAGTTCCTCGGGCCATTTACCCTTAGCTGCTTCCAATCTCTTTTTGAGATTTTGTATAATTACTTTGTTCGTTGATTCGGTTTGACCATTTGTGCTCGGATGATAGGGAGAAGAGGTGATCCTTTTGATTTTCAAATCTTTAAGGAACTTTGTGACCTTTGCGCCTATAAATTGTGACCCATTATCGCATTCTATCTCTTTTGGTATTCCGAATCTATAAATTATGTTTTCCCACAAGAGATCCACCAGTCCATGTTCGCCGATATTCTGATAAGGATCTACTATAACCCACTTAGAAAATATAATCAGTTAAAATCAAAAGAAACCTTACCTTACCAGGGGCCGGCGGCAGTGGTCTGAGAATATCCATCCCCCACTTCATGAACAACCATGGAGACAAAACTGAGTGCAATAGTTCAGTTGGTTGATGTACCAACGGTGCGTAGCGTTAACACTTATCATATTGTTAAACAAAATTTTTAGTGACTTGTTCCAATATGCGCCAAAATGATTTCCACATATACCTTCGTTGACTTCTCGCATAATATAATTAGCTTTGGAGGCTCCCAAGCATCGGGCCAGCGGGTCTTGGAAATATTTCCTGTACAATTGGCCTACTTTGAAGCTATATCATGCTGCTTTAGCGCGTAACGCTTGAGATGCCTTGGGGTCTTTAGGCAACTTCTCGTGCTCGAGATAATCAATAATCTCATTTCTCTAGTCCCAGACCAAATTAGTCACGTTTACCTCATAGTAGCTATCAGCGTCCAGAACCGAGTGCATGGGCTATACTACTGTATCGGAATCTGATCCCTTTATTTTTGTTGATGATCCAAGGTTAGCTAATACGTCTGATTCTGAGTTTTCTTCCCTCGGGATATGCGTAATTGACCACTCCCAGAATAGAGCAAGCAGATCATGAACCTTCATTATGTATTATTGCAAATGATCCTCTTTGGCTTCGAAGATGTGACGAGCGCAAAATCGGTGTATAAAACTTAAGCTCGCTAGTCAAAGATAGTATAGTTTTAAATCGTCTCCACAGGGGTTAGTTTAAATAATGTTCTAATAAATATTCAGCTCAATACTATCCAGGATAATAAACCTTTGATTGATGTTATTATCGACTACAAATTAAACTAAGATTATCTATTGTAAGAAACTAATGGCACTTTAATGATTAAGGAGCAACAATTTAATATCAGGGTGAGAGGTAAAGGTTGTGACAAGATATGTGATCAACTATTGTTCTAGTAACTCTGGGTTATGTTTATTATTAACTTCTATTGACTCCTTTGATTTCAACAAATTATTAGGATACCTTAGGGATTCAAACTCTCCTTCCGAATGAGTGAGAGTTCTCTTAATCCACCTAATAACAAGTCCTATGAACATATGCACAAACACAGTGAATGAATGATTCTTCGAAGAACACCTCTCGACTATTCTTCTAAACTAGGTTAATTGATAACTCTCTAAGCTCTTTTGATTACCTAGAAAAGGCGTAAAATCAACCCAAACAATATGGCACAATGCAAATTGCAGCAACACTTCTCTTTCGATTAAAGTAAAACCACAATAAGCCTTACAATTCAATTAATAACTCATTCAAGGAATTCAGAAAATTAACAGAGAGTAAAACCCAAAACAATAGTCAAATCACAACATCCGTCAATAACCCTTAGCAAGATTACTCCATAATGGAGAAAATATTCATCGCAAGAGTATTAGAAGAACAAGAAGATATTACAATTCCCAAATTCAAACAAACTTCCATATTGAATGAATTGTATCAAGTCTTTTGCGTTTCCGTTGTTTTCTTCCTTCTTCTCTCCCCAAAAGTTGCTCTAAAAATCCAAGATACTCTCTTTTTAGACGAGTTGGGCTTCATATAGGTCAAGAGGAGTCGCCTCCAAAATTACAAAATAGGCTTGGGAAATTTTCCGTACCGGTCGTGCGCGGCCGTGCACCTGGGTAGGTGATCGCGTACATGGACGCACTTTGGACAGTGTCCTACTCCACTTGCGTTCCCAGTGCGCGGCCACGCACCTGGGTGGCTTCCTGCTCCATTCTTCGTTTCTCTTCGTTAAGTGCATTATTGTCCGTTGATCCTCGATTACGATCCCCACTTACTCCGTCAGCCTTTGCTCAGACTTCAAAGCTCCAGAATAGCTCGAATTAACTCCAAAACCTCATTGTAACTAGGAATCGCTCCTACAAAGCATAAAACGCACACTCAGTGCAAAATAATACCATTTTAAGCTCAAACGATAGTAAAGTGCAATTAATGGCCAAAATATGCAATTATAGCCTACCATCAACACCCCACAATTAAACCATTACTCGTCCTCGAGCAATCAAACTACACTTCATCTAGAATACGCCCTTTTTCAACAACACTCAAGACTCATCACACCAAGACTCTTTAAAACAGATTAAGTACAATATTGAACATCTTAACCTCAAGATTTGACTCAAAAGAACCATGCATTATCTATAACCCGCTCACTTACTCTAACACAGAGGTCAAGTATTACCTTTCCTTTGTGAATCTAGTGCCCTCACATAAACATGGAGAGCAATTCCACACATACAAGACATTAAGAACAATTAGGAACTCAAGATAGAAAGAATTCACTTACTCTTAGAAACAAAATTCATATGCTACAAAAGATGAACCATAAGCTTTCCCGTAGTGTACTACTCTACTAATTGATTTCATTCAGTCAAGGATCAAGTAGGACTTTTGTGGTTGTATTGTAGGCTACGGGACGGGTAGGATACATGTGGATATAAGAGTGACTACACTTACCCAAGCATTTTCAATACATATACTTAACCATTCAACCCCACACTTATGTCAAACCATACTCCACCTACACATCAAATTATATTAACCCCCTATTTCTTTAAGCACAATTACACCAAGAGTCACCACTATCAAATAATATTTTGCATAACAATTCACTTTTTCTTTTTTTTTTTCTCAATTCAAGTGGCTCTTACTTTTTCAAACTAGTGTGCTTGTCTCCGTATTTCATTAGTTCCACTCAAAAGCCAAACCAACCACCCCACCCTTCAACTTTACAAAGTTCACAACAATTTCAAGTGCTCATGTGAGGTAAATATTTAAATAGAGGGTCAATTCAAACAAATGGGTAAGGCTTGTAATGTGGTTGCCAAAACAATAAGATTACAGGCTCAAAGGGGTTAAATAAGATACATAACAATTAGGTGGATAAGGTATATAACTTGTTCAACAAAGAAATACCTATATCACTTCCACCACTGAATAACTACTATTTCGCTTTGCAAACACACATGGAAAGTTCTAGACATCAAATGCAATGCACAGAATAACACAAAACCTCACCCACACATGGCACATGCTCACTCAGGATCGGACTGATCAAGACACTCCAATCAAAGCAGTTAAGAAAAGTCAAGAACATATAATTTAAAGTGCTTATACGAGAGTCAAACTAAGCCTAAGCGTCACATCTAGAGCACTCACTATTCTCAAGGCATAACAGAGTCCAGAGATGTTGTTTTCCATTCAAATCAGAGCTAAGGGTACCTACTTCTAACAGAAGAAAAAATAAAACTAACTATACCCAGTTCAATCAAAACTCTTGAAAAAGAATCGCGGCATAAAGAAAATCTTAGGGGGGAATTAATACACTACCTAACAAGAAAAAAACTTTTTGTCTTTTTCTTTCGACTTTAATCCCTCAAGAAACCCGCTGAATAATATCCATCGTTGGGAAAAATCGAAAATTTTAAATTTTTTATTTTTTGTAATTTTGTTCTTTCATCTATCTCTAACTACTCCAATTAACAACAGCAAACTACAACTACCAAAAACAAAACTCATATACATACAACATACAAATATTCCCCACCCCACAGTTTAAATGATGGCATGCCCCCATGACACACAAAGAAAAATATAAAGGTGAAGAAAACTCCCCTGATCAAGTCAGTCCGTGTCGAAGACGGTTTCGGGATCCAGATGACAAGCCCTGCCAAGTGCACGCAGCCATGCCATGATATTCTTCTCGGATTTGGCCTTCTGTGTAGCAAGGGCGTCTACTCGAGTACCCAAATCAGTGATAGAAGTACGCATCCCCGTCATCTCCTGCTCTAAAGCACTCATTTTCGTGTCCCAACCGCTACCTAAAGTTACCCCAACACCCGATACATGTGGTGGAGAAGCAGCGATATCCTCATTTCCCACTTCGGGCGCATCAGATTCCTTGCTATACGCTTCAGCGGGCTCAGCAGGGTCCTTCCTGATTACAACTTTATCAGCCCGAAATTTATGTTCGCGCTTTACTTTTCCATCCAAGTCCCTATTTTCCGGTACTCTTGCCCAACGGCATAACCGAGTGACTAATGATGGGAAAAAGAACCCATACTTATGCACAGGACAATGAATCAACATCTCGGGCTGAAGGATCTGGGCCACATTAAAATTGTGGCCGTTGACAAAGCACCAAATCAGAGCCGCCTGAGGACCATTCACCTCAGTGGTGTTTCTTGAAGGCAGCAGGCGATTATTGATAATGTAGAGCCAACACTTCCCTTCAAAGGTCAGCGAATCTGAGTGATATTTTTGCCCCTCCTTTATCCACACTACCTCCTTGTCAGGTACACAAATGGTTGCGAAGAACAAGCGCCACAGGTATGGTTCTCTATTGTGAATGTCATAGTAGTCACCTATATCCGGATCTTTCACGAATTCCGGAAATATGATAGGACCTTCGGATGGCCTTTTTGGAGAAGTCTACTTTCTTCTTCCTGACTGTGCAGACATGGGCGTCATGTTCCAGGCAGTTTACATAAAACTGTCGAACAACCATTAAGTTCGCCTAGTCAGGTTCTTCAAAGAATACCCCCAAGTCGCGCCTAACCAATTCATGATACACACGGGGACAGTCATTCTGGAGGGACCTAATATAAATTCCTCTCTCTGGTATGGGCTTCTTGCTTGCCTTCTGTTGGAATCATTCTTGGGATTCCCAGGAGACGAACTTGTTCTGATCATACGGGAGAGCAGATGCCGAAGCTCATGACTAGGAGATGCCCGCTTGACCACTTGTGGAGGCACCTGTGATTTTTCGTTTCTTGGATGGCGCCATAGTACCTGCAACAAACCGCCAACTATTAGCTAATGAATCACATGGAGAACCAAGAGAGGCTACTTAGACTTCACGCTTACACTTGGTCACAACATTACACACAATCTCATTTAGGCAATTTCACAAACACATAACAAGCACATTTCTTCCTCACCCCCACAACTCAATTGCAGTCCTAATTAGACTAAGGATACACCAATATCACACCCAACCACTATATGGCCAGTCTCCATGGTGAAATCCATCTTCCATCCCACAAGAAAAAGAGCATAAAAATAAAGAAAACAAAAACAAAAATCTGCTACAACACAAGCAAAATAAAATACAATAAACTAAGAAAAGAGAGAGAGAAAGCATCTCACTTACCTGAGGAGACTCGGGAGAGAAGACTCGTGAGGTTGGGTGAAGGGAGAAGAGGTTAGGGGTGGTGTGGTGTTATTTATCTTACAGAGAGGGGATGAGAGAACGGGGTTGAATTAGGGTTGTTTAGTGTAGGGGAGAGAAAGAGGGAATTTTAGAATTGAGGGTTTTGAGAGGGGAAAGTCCGAAATTAAACTGAAAAGGGAAAAAACCTTACCTGATGCGCGGTCGGTGCACGGTCGCGCACGTAGTCATGCACTTGAGGCAGTACACTGGTGAAAATGCGCGACTAGGTGTGCAGTCACCCTATCAGATGCGCGGTCGTGCACGTCCCGCTTTTGTATAACATTGCATGTTGCGCGACCAAATACGCGAGATGCCCCCAGGTGCGTGGTCGCGCACGGATACACTCAAAAGGAGGTCTTTTAGACACCTTAATTCCTACTTTCTGCAACATGTACCTTCCCGCACCTACCACATCATACTATACACTAATTTCTATCTATTATACACTATAAATAAAAGTGAAAAATCTAACTAATCGAAGAGTTAGAAGTAGTTCTGAATTATAGAAGTCAACTTGACTCAACCGGGCATCCTCAACTGATTTTGATGCTCGAGGATTGCTGAGCAAACCCTCAAGCAAGATATGGTTTTATTTTGTGCCCATTCACTTTGAAAGTTTCCGTTTCGTCCTGGTTCTGGATCTCAATTGCCCCATATGGTGATACATGCTTCACCACATATGGTCCCGTCCATCTAGACTTAATTTTTCCGGGGAACAATCTGAGTATACTATTGTATAGTAAGACTTTGTCCCCTTCATGAAACTCCTTTTGCTTAATGAGACGATCATGCCACATTTTTGTATTTTCCTTGAAAATCCGCGCATTTTCATACGCGTCTAGTCTAAATTCCTCCAACGCATTCATCTGCGCCAACCTGTGTTCACCTGCAAGACTAAGATCAAGATTAAGCATCTTAATTGCCCAATAAGCTTTATGTTCTATCTCAACAGGTAGGTGACACGATTTTCCATACACTAATTTGAATGGTCAAGTCCCTATGGTTATTTTGAACGCAGTTTTGTACGCCCATAGAGCTTCTTCCAATTTTACCGACCAATCCTTACGAGAAGCACTAAACGTCTTTTCAAGAATTCGTTTAAGTTCACGGTTAGCCACTTCATCTTGCCCGCCAGTCTGACCCCATACTTGGATAACAGTGCATCAAACTGTTTGTTCACAAAGTGTGACCTATTGTCACTGAAAATCACTTTAGGTGTCCCAAAGCGAGTAAAGATGTTTTTCCTTAAGAATTCACACACCACCTGAGCTTCATTGGTCCTAGTAGGGATTGCTTCGACCCACTTAGAGACATAGTCAACATCTACCAGGATATACTCAGAAGAGTGTGACGATGGAACGGACCCATGAAGTCAATGCCCCAAACATCAAATAATTTACATACCAGAATGGAGTTGAGAGATATTT
The DNA here is from genome assembly GCA_000715115.1 of Nicotiana otophora. Taxonomy (NCBI): domain Eukaryota; kingdom Viridiplantae; phylum Streptophyta; class Magnoliopsida; order Solanales; family Solanaceae; genus Nicotiana; species Nicotiana otophora. Next base: position 53,725 of record AWOL01S0060891.1, read on the forward strand.
CCTTGCTAATATTACCTGCCCTTTGACATTTGTCACATGCAGCTATATACAGTCTCGCGTCTTTGTACAAGGTGTGCCAAAAGAAACCAACTTCCATGACCTTTGTTGCATTGCAATTCCCGCCATAGTGTCCTCAAGCTGCTCCATTGTGGCAATGAGACAGAATGCTTGCCATTTCGCCTTCAGGCACACATCTTCGAATCACACCATCTGCACACAGTTTAAACAAGAAAGGGTTAGTCTAAAAGTAATATATTACCTCACCTTGCAGCTTCTTTTTCTGATAAGAGGTTATGTCATGTGGTGGACACCCACTAGCGAAGAAGTTAGCTATGTCGACAAACCATGGTGGTCTATCAGAGACTGCGGAAATAGAAAAAATCTGCTCATCTGGGAACTCTTCCCGAATGTCCACCACTTCGACATGTGGTTTCTCCAATCGCGGCAGGTGGTCAGCCACTTGATTTTCTGTGCTCTTCATGTCCTTAATTTCTAGATCAAATTTTTGCAGCAAAAATACCCATCGCATCAGACATGGTTTGGACTCTCTCTTACTCAGCAAATATTTTAGTGTTGATTGATCAGTATGCACTATTACCTTGCTTCCCACCAAATAGGATTTGAACTTGTTGAAAGCAAAGAGTACTATAAAGAACTCCTTCTTCGTGGAAGCATAGTTCATTTGAGCATCATTCAAGGTCTGACTTGTATAGTAAATGGGTAGAAACAGTTTATCTCTCCTCTACCCCAACACTACTGCTACTTCCACATCACTAGCGTCACACATTATCTCAAAAGTCTCACTCCAGTTAGGAGTCACCATTGTGGGAGCACTCACCAGCTTCTCATTAATCAGTTCGAATGCTCTAAGACACTTCACATCAAATACAAATTTTACATCCTTGGCAAATAATGCAGTCAATGTAATGCTGGAAAACTTCTTATAGAAACCCACATTCCCCAAAAGACTTCTGATGCTCTTCATTGAGGTCGGTAGAGGGAGATTTGCTATCACGTCTACTTTAGCTCTGTCAACTTCAATACCTTCAGCTCTGACTTTATCATTCTCTTCATTTGAAATACCACTTTTGTGTTTCCCACTTGTAGCATGAGTTTCCCCTCATATATATCAAGAATAGCCCGGCCAGTGCAAAGGAATGGTCTCCCAAGGATTAGAGGTACCTCCTTATTCTCTTCCATACTACTATGATGAAGTCTACTGGAAAACAAATTTATCTACCCTTACCGGAATGTCCTCGATTATGCCCTCCGGTATGATCGCGGTTTGATCAGCCAGTTGCAAGGATGCTGGCACAGATTTGATCACTCCTATCTCTTCTTCCAATTTCTTGACCACCGATAATGGCATCAAGTTAATGGATGCACCTGAATCGCACAAGGCTTTGTCAAACTTTTCGCTACCTAACGAGCAAGGTATAGTGAAACTGCCAGGATCACCACACCTCTTGGGAATTGTGTTATATAGAATGGCACTGCAGCGGGCATTGAGTTTGACCACTTTCATTTCCTCGAGCTTTCTTTTGCTTGAGAGGAGTTTCTTCATGAATTTTGCATAGGTTGGCATCTGTGTGAGCACCTCCGTGAACAGGATGTTCACACATAACTGTTTTAGCATCTCCAAGAATTTCCCAAAGCATTTGTCTAATTCTCCCTCTTTATCTTTTGAGGAAAAGGTAATAATGGCATGTGTTTGCTTTCCTCAATGACATTGTTCACATTCTGCTTATCAACATCATTGATACTAACATTCTCCTTGGGTCACTGATTTTATGCTCTTCGGCTATCTTGGTTGAGTTCATCTCCTTCTCATCCCTTGGTTTTACCTTTGTCTCTGCTAATGTTTTCCCACTCCTGAGATATACAACTTTGATTGTCTCTTTTGGATTCTTTTCAGGTTTGCCGGCAAAGTCCCTGACGCCCTTTCTGACAACAATGTTGAAAGCTACCACATTTGTCTTTCTAGATTCTGGATGGCTGTGCCTTGTTCCCTGATAGCGGTCCCTTGAGTCTCAAGTTTCTCATTGGATTTATTTATAAATGACTTCATTAGATCTTCTAAACCTGAGTTGTTAGGTTGTGGAGGTTAGTACGGTTGCCTCTGTTGAGTTTGGAAACCAGGAGGTCCTTGCACTGGTGCTATGGGATTTTGCTGCTGCCATGAGTTCAAACTACCAGTTGAAGAACTCCATGAGAACCCTGGATGTCTCTGTCTTATAGAATTGAAATTACCACCTCCTTGATAGTTGCCTCTATTGAATTTCCCCACAGCGTTTACTTCCTCAACTATAGCTTGACACTCATGTGTCGGGTGTCCCAATCCACAGACGTCACATCCTACCCGTGGTTGATTTTGCAACTGAGCTAGTGTGAGTTGCTTGATGTCCTTAGCCATACCTGCAATTTAAGCCTGCATTGCTACTGAGGATTCTACTTGGTGCACCCCTACTGATCTTTTTTGGTCCCCTTGATCAGTGGACCATTGTTCTACATCTTCAGATAGTTTAATCAGAAAAGTGACAATATCTTCAGGAGTCTTCTTCATCAGAGATCCTGCAACCGCACTATTTAGAAATCTCCTTGATGACGGGTTTAAACCATCCCAGAAGTCCTGGAGTTGCATCCATTGCTCCATTCTGTTATAAGGGCACCTCTGCAATATCTCCTTGAATCTTTTCCATGCCTCGAACACTATCTCCTCATCACCTTGGCTGAAATTGTGAATCTCTTTCCTCATTCGTCCATTCTTAGCTACAGAGAAATATTTTTGTAAGAACTTGGTTGTCATCTCCTCCCTCGTACGGATTGACCCCGTGGGCAGACTTCTCAACCACTTCTTTTCTCCATACTTAAGAGAGAACGGGAATGCTCAGAGGTAGATGGTATCCTGTGATGCTCCATTGTAAGAGAATGCGTTCATAATTTCATCGAAGTCCATCAGATGGTTGTTGGGATTTTCATTGGCCTTCCCTCCGAATATACAACTATTATGAATTGTCTAGATGACTCCCTGTTTGAGTTTAAAATTATTTGCATCAATGGGTGGGGGGTCTCACACTAGACTCTTGTTGGTTGTACACTGGTATGACATATTCTCCTAACGACCTCCCATGTCTAGGAGCTGCATTTTCAAATTCATTTTCTATCACGTTTCGATCTGGATTGAACCTTCGCTCCGCGTCGACCATTTTATCCGAAATTCTGGCTGCTTCAGCTGCTAATCGTTCTTCCCGTTGCAGATCCACCTCTATTGCATCTAGGCTCTTCATTGTTTACCATTGTGTTTTGAGTTGAAGGCTGACTCAATAACAATCCGTTGGATCCTTTCTCTCTTCTCAACTGCCTCGGGTGCTTGTCTAACTATGGGTCGTATGGCACCAAGTCCTTTGAGGTGAATCGAGTCATACACCACCAAACTTAACTTGTTTCCTACACACAGATGAGAAGAGCGTAAAAAGGAAAATAAAATAAAGTTATTCCTCAATTAGCATTAAAAATTAATTTAAACACTATTAGTCGCCAATCCCCGTCAACAACGCAAAAACTTGACGAGCGCAAAATCGGTGTATAAAACTTAGGCTCGCTAGTCAAAGATAGTATAGTATTAAATCGTCTCCACATGGGTTGGTTTAAATAATGTTCTAATAAATCTTCAGCTCAACACTATCCAGGATAATAAACCTTTTATTGATGTTATTATCGACTACAAATAAAACTAAGATTATCTATTGTAAGAAACTAATGGCACTTAAATGATTAAGGAGCAACGATTTAATATCAGGGTGAGAGGTAAGGGTTGTGACAAGATATGTGATCAACTATTGTTCCGGATAACTCTGGGTTAAGTTTATTCTTAACTTCTATTGACTCCTTCGATTTCAACTGATGATTAGTCTACCTTAGGGATTCAAACTCTTCTTCCGAATGAATGAGAGTTCCCTTAGTCTACCTAATAACAGGTCCTATGAACATATGCACAAACACAGTGAATGAATGATCTTTCGAAGAACACATCTCGGTTATTCTTCTAAACTGGGTTAATTGATAACTTTCTAAGCTCTTTTGATTACCTAGAAAAGGCGTAAAATCAACCTAAACAATATGGTACAATGCAAATTGTAGCAACACTTCTCTTTCGATTAAAGTAAAACCACAATAAGTCTTGCAATTCAATTAATAACTCATTCAAGGAATTCGGGCAATTAAGAGAGGGTAAAACCTAAAACAATAGTCAACTCACAACATCCGTCAATAACCCTAAGTAAGATTACTCCATAATGAAGAAAATATTCATCGCAAGAGTATTAGAAGAACAAGAAGACATTACAATTCCAAAATTCAAACAAAGTTCCGTATTGAATGAATTGGATCAAGTCTTTTGCGTTTTCGTTGTTTTCTTCCTTCTTCTCTCCCCAAAGGTTGCTCTAAAAATCCAAGGTACCCTCTTTTTAGACGAGATGGGATTCGTATAGGTCAAGAGGAGTCGCCTCCGAAATTAGGCTTGGAAACTTTTTTGATACAGGGCTGATCCAGTCAATGGGAGCCCAGTTAATGGAAGAACTCACTAGCTTCTCCTTAATCAGTTCGAATGCTCTGAGACACTCCACATCAAATACAAATTTTACATTCTTGGCAAATAATGCAGTCAAGGGCTTGGTAATGCTTGAAAATTCTTATAGAAACCGGCATGCCCCAAAAAACTTCTGATGCTCTTCACCGAGGTCGGTGGCGGGAGCTTGGCTATCATGTCTACTTTAGCTTTGTCAACTTCAATACCTTCAACTATGACTTTATCATTCTCTTCATTTGAAACACCACTTTTTTGTTTCCCACTCGTAGCATGAGTTGCCCCTCATATATATCAAGAATAGCCTAGCCAGTGCAAAGGAATGGTCTCCTCAGGATTAGAGGTACCTCCTTATTCTCTTTCATAATACTATGATGAAGTCTATTGGGAAAACAAATTTGTTTACCCTTACCAGAATGTCCTCGATTATGCCCTCTGTTTGATCATAGTTTGATAAGCTAGTTGCAAGGATACTGGCACAGATTTGATCAATTCTAGCTCTTCTTCCAATTTCTTGAACACCGATAATGGTCAAGTTAATTGATGCACCTGAATCGCACAAGGCTTTGTCAAACTTTTCGCTACCCAACGAGCAAGGTATAGTGAAACTGTCCGGATCACCACACTTCTTGGGAATTTTGTTATATAGAATGGCACTACAGTGGGCATTGAGTTTGACCACTTTCGTTTCCTCGAGCTTTCTTTTACTTGAGAGAATTTCCTTCAGGAATTTTGCATATGGCAGCATCTGTGTCAGCACCTCCGTGAACGGGATGTTCACATACGACTGTTTCAGCATCTCCAAGAATTTTCCAAATCATTTGTCTAATTACTCCCGCTTCATATTTTGAGGAAAAGGTAACAATGGCATGTGTTTGCTTTCCTCAACTACGTTGTTCACCTTCTGCTTATCAACATCCTTGATGTTAACATTCTCCTTGGTCAAAGATTCACCGATTTTCTGCTCTTCAGCTATCTTGGTTGAGTTTATCTCCTTCTCATCCCTTGGTTTTACCTTTGGCTCTTTTAATATTTTCCCACTCTTGAGAGATACAACTTTGATTATCTTTTTTGGATTCTTTTCAGTGTCTGTCGGCAAAGTCCCTGGTGCCATTTCTCACAATAATGTTGTAAGCTTCCCCATTTGTCTTTCCAGATTCCGGTTGGATGTGCCTTGCTCCCTGATAGCGGTCCATTGAGTCTCAAGTTGCTCATCAGATTTATTTCTAAATGCCTTCATTAGATTTTCTAAACCTGAGTTGTTGGGTTATGAAGGTTGGTATGGTTGCTTCTATTTAGTTTGGAAACCAGGAGGTCCTTGCACCAGTGCTCTGGGATTTTACTGCTGCCATGAGTTCAGACTACCAGTTGAAGAACTCCATGAGAAGCCTGGATGTCTCTGTCCCATAGAATTGAAATTACCACCTCCTCGGTAGTTGACTCTGTTGAAGTTCCCCGCAACGTTGACTTCCTCAACTGTAGCTTTTCACTCATGTGTCGGGTGTCCCAATACACAAATATCACATCCCATATATGGTTGATTTTGCACTTGAGCTAGCGTCAGTTGCTTGATGTCTTTAGCCAGAGCTGCAATTTGGGCCTGCATTGCTACCGATGATTCTACTTAGTGCACCCATGCTGATCTTTTTTCGTCCCCTTGATCAGTGGACCATTTTTTCTGCGTCTTTAGATAATTCATTCAGAAGAGTGACAATGTCTTCAGGAGTCTTCTTCATCAGAGGGCATGCAACCGCACTATTCAGCAATCTCCTTGATGACGGGTTTAAACCGTCCCAAAAGTCCTGGAGTTGCATTTATTGCTCCGTTCTGTTATGAGGCCACCTCTACAATACCTCCTTGAATCTTTCCCATACCTCAAACATTGTCTCCCCATCACCTTGGCTGAAATTGTGAATCTCTTTCCTCATTCGTCCAGTCTTAGCTGCAGAGAAATATTTTTGTAAGAACTTGCTCGTCATCTCCTCCCACGCACAGATTGACCCTGTGGATAGACTTATCAACCACTTCGTTGCACCATCCTTAAGAGAGTACGGTAATGCTCTGAGGTAGATGACGTCATGTGATGCTCCATTGTAATGGAATGCGTTCATAATTTCATCGAAGTCCATCAGATGGTTTTTGGGATCTTCATTGGGTTTCCCTGCGAATATGCAATTATTCTGAATGGTCTGAATGACTCCCTGTTTGAGTTCAAAGTTATTTGCATCAATGGGTGGGGGTCTCACACTAGACTGTTGTTGGTTGTACGCTGGTCTGGCATAGTCTCCTAACGACCTCCCATGTCTAGGAGCTACATTTTCAAATTCATCTTCTATCACGTTTCGATTTGGATTGAACCTTCGCTCCCCGTCGACCGTTTCATCTCCAATTCTGGCTGCTTCAGCTGCTAACCGTGCTTCTCGTTGCCAAGCCGCCTCTCTCGTAGTTAGGTCCACTACCTCTTCATTGTTTACCATTGTATTTTGAGTTGAAGGCTGACTTAACAACAATCCACTCGATCCTTTCTCTCTTCTCAACTGCCTCAGGTGCTTGTCTAACTATGGGTCGTATGGCACCAAGTCCTTTGAGGAGGATCGAGTTATACACCGCTGAACTTAACTTGTTGCCTGCACACAAATGAGAAGAGCGTAAAAAAGGAAAATAAAATAAAGTTGTTCATGAATTAGCACTGAAAATTAATTTAAACACTATTAATCGCCAATCCCCGGCAACGGCGCAAACATTTGACGAGCGCAAAACCGGTGTATAAAACTTAGGCTCGTTAGTCAAAGATAGTATAGTATTAAATCGTCTCCACATGGGTTGATTTAAATAATATTCTAATAAATCTTCAGCTCAACACTATCCAGGATAATAAACCTGTAATGATTATCAACTACAAATAAAACTAAGATTATCAATTATAAGAAACTAATGGCACTTTAATGATTAAGGAGCAATGATTTAATATCATGGTGAGAGGTAAGGGTTGTGACAAGATATGTGATCAACTATTGTTCTGGGTAACTCTTGGTTAAGTTCATTCTTAACTTCTATTGACTCCTTCGATTTCAACTGATGATTAGTCTACCTTAGGGATTCAAACTCTTCTTCCGAATGAATGAGAGTTCCCTTAATCTACCTAATAACAGGTCCTATGAACATATGCACAAACACAGTGAATGAATGATCTTTCGATGAATACCTCTCAATTATTCTTCTAAACTAGATTAATTGATAACTCTCTAAGCTCTTTCGATTACCTAGAAAAGGCGTACAATCAACCTAAATAATATGTCACAATGCAAATTGCAGTAACACTTCTCTTTCGATTGAAGTAAAACCATAATAAGCCTTGCAATTCAATTAATAACTCATTCAATGAATTCGGGCAATTAACAGAGAGTAAAACCCAAAACAATAGTCAAATCACAACATCCGTCAATAACCCTAAGCAAGATTACTCTGTAATGGAGAAAATATTCATCGCAAGAGTATTAGAAGAACAAGAAGACATTACAATTCCCAAATTCAAACAAACTTCCGTATTGAATGAATTGGATCAAGTTTTTTGTGTTTCCGTTGTTTTCTTCCTTTTTCTCTCCCCTAAAGTTGCTCTAAAAATCCAAGATACCCTCTTTTTAGACGAGTTGGGATTCATATAGGTCAAGAGGAGTCGCCTCTGAAATTACAAAACTAGGCTTGGGAAATTTTCCGAACCAGACGTGCGCGGCCGCGCACCTGGGTAGGTGATCGCGCACATTGGACAGTGTTCTGCTCTACTTGCATGCCGAGTGCGCGGTCGCGCACCTGGGTGGCTTCCTTCTCCATTCTTCGTTTCTCTTATTTAAGTGTATTATTGTCCGTTGATCCTCGATTACGATCCTCACTTAATCCATGGGCTTTTACTCAGACTTCAAAGCTCTAGAATAGCTCGAATTAATTCCAAAACCTCATCGTAACTCGGAATCGCTCCTACAAAGCATAAAACGCACACTCGGTGCAAAAAATTACCATTTAAAGCTCAAACACTAGTAAAGTGAAATAAATTAGAGTATAATTGATGGCCAAAATACGCAATTATAGCCTACTATCAAGATCCCGTATATCTCATTTATATAGTGCAACTTATCTCTAGTGCAACTCTTCCATAGATTCTCATCTTGTAAATCTCTCTTGAAAAAATTTTATATTTAGAATAAAAGCTCAGAAAATGCTACTTGGCCACAACTTCGGCAGTCTCAGGTACTTTTATATTTTATTTAGTTTATTAATATAGATATTCATTTAGCTTAATGATAGGCTAAATAGTATTGTGTTGAACTTATGCATACTAGTCTATTCGTAAAACATGTTTTGTTGCTAGTTTTATACTGTATCTCCCAATGGTTCTGATGTTGAGATTGTAGAGCTCAGACAGTTTAACAGTCAAGGCAGTAAACCTTGGTTATGGCAATATAACCGGTGCTCCTTAAGACTCGTATTAGCCAGGTGGGCGTTAAGAGAGTCATGAGAAGGACCATGGTTTAAGGTTTACTTGACATGACCGTGGCTTGACATGGCTGGTGTCTCAGTAAAGATTATCCTCTAGTTCCATTGAAGCGATCCGGTCTTAATTTGGTGTATATATATATATAGACAGAGAGCTATATTTCATATAATTCACATAATACAATAAAAATTACTTAATAAGTATATTATGAAGTATAAATTAAAATTAATCTATTTGGATATATATACTATAATATAATGGTTTTTCAATATGATAAATATACACAACGTATTTTCAAGATATTTATAATATAAAATATACCATATAGTTATTGTATAAATATTATATATTTAGGGCACATTATAGTTATGTAAAAGATTACTATATAATATTACTATTATATATAAAGTATAGAAATGATTCATTAATTAATGCTTCACTTTCGATAAAGCCTTTCATTTCTTTAGGGGTTAATTTTATGGAAGGGAGAGAAAATAATGAAAAGGAAGAGAAAAGCATGGCTTAAAGTATTTTTAAATTTACTATGAAAAATTAATATTAAAAATATAACATAAATCTTTAAACTTATTCTAGAAAGATACCATGAATCTGCAACTGTTATATTCAAATGTAACTGAATATAAAATTTAATTTAAAAAATATGTGGTTATACATTGTATATGTGCATGTTTATCCACGTTATTTAAAACATATTCCTAGTATGTATGTATATATATATATATATACATGTTATATAATTAAAAAAAATCTAACTAAATTTACAATGTACTAGAATTATTTCTAGTACATTGTAAATTTAGTTAGAAAATGTTTTAATTATATAACATGTATAATAATTGTATAATGTATATGCTTATATGTTTATCTTCGTATTTTATTTAGAAAATATTTCTGGTCTATTTAGAAATTAGAAAGGGTTGCTTTTTTATTTTTTAATTAATTTTATGAAAGAGAAAGAAAATAGGAGAAGCTGAGATTTTTTACCAGATCATTAAATAAGATAGAAAGAGCACTGGTAATTTTTTTCTAAGATTTTGAATAGGAAAGAGAAATGTGATTTATGGATGAGAGAGAAAGATAAATAATATACTTAATAAGAATATAAACGTACCCCTAATTATGGAAAATAGTTAAGGAATTAACAGTTACAAGATGTTATGTTTGTTATAAAATGTGCTATTATTATAATAAACCAAAAATATTGATATTAATTTGAATACTATTTTATAAGAGACCAACGATGTAAAAAACCCTTTAATATGGGTCAGTTACTTGGACAGAGGTTGTTGGGGAGGGGGAGGGAGCTAAACTACAAAGAGGCCCAAGAGTTAGACAATCCAACAAGAGAATTGTGTAGAATCTGGATTAAGGAAGCCCGTGACAAAGGGAATAAAAGCTCTCTATTTTTCATCTCTCGCTAAGATTCTCATCTCCTTCTGTGGTATTTTTCTCTCTTCTCGTAGCTCTCTGTTTCTCCTCTATCGTTGTATTTAGGGGTGGCATGTGGGTCGGGTCGGGCTCTAAACGAGTCAAATGGGCCGGTCCAAACGGTCCCGGTCCAGTCCCTAACTAAACGGGTCAAACAGTCCTAGACTAAACGGTCTTTTTCTAGGAACCGGCCCGGGACCTAGCCCACGAACTTATGGTCCTGGGCTAAACGGGCCGGGTCTGTGGGCTAATTGGGTTAAGTGGGCCCAACGGCTAAAATATTAATTTTTTAAAAAAAAAAATAGAATTGAAATTAGAGACAAAAAGATATAAAAAAAAATATCTAAGGCAATGCCTTGTAAATTTTATTATAGAATTATGACCTAAACCTTTTAATTCAAAATTTAAAGACAAAAATATTATAAAGAGATATTCAAAGCAATGCCTTATAATTTTATTATAGTATTAAAAAATATGGCAATAACTTTCTTAGTCTTCCTCCCCCCTATGGAATGAGCACAACAAGGTGGTAATACCACCAATGAGAAGAAAAGGAAACTAATCAAGATGTGCCAAAATACAAGTTACATAATACATACTAATTTTTGTTCATACAAGTTACATGGTATCTCTTACAAACTTCATAAATCCTTCACGGTTCGAAAGAATTTCCGTTGGTGGTGGCTGAAAAGTAGCTTGGTCATCGCCGCTCCCATTGTCGGGCGAAGAAGCATCCTCCGCAAGTTCAACTAGCAGTTCTTCGTAAGCTTCGTCTTCTTTTAGTTGTGATTCAGCAAGTCCAAAATTTCTTCTTTCCGAACGGATCCAATCTCTGAAAAATACTGATTTTTCCAAGCTCTCCCTCATAGACGTTCTATAATCACCGAGTTGAAGTCTTGATTGACTGAAAGCGCTCTCTGATGCCACTGTTGAAGCTTGAATAGTTAAAATATCTCGGGCCATCCTTGAAAGAACCGGAAAGTATTTTTCTTTATCCTTCCACCATTGCAAAAGTTTAAAGGAGCCGTCGAGATTCACTTCCTCAATTTGTTGCGATAAATAAATTTCAAGCTCATTTAGTTGTGAAAAAATATTACTACTAGAACCTTGAGAACCCCTAAACCCCGCCCAAGCACTAAGTGCTCTTACTCCCACAGTTCTTTTAGATGATTGAGAATCAGAAGAATAATGAGTTGGAACATTTGGTCTAGCATGATTTAATGCAACTTAATAAGCATTATAAATAGTTTGAGCATTTATTCTAATCGAGGTTATTGCTTCCTGAAGTCCAGCCAACTCAGCATCTTCAAGTGCTAAACCATTATAAACAGTTTCATACCAAAATTGAGGACCTCCTAATTTCATACAAGAATTTAACAAAGGAGCAACACCATAAATAGGGGGAATAGGGAAAAAATATTTTTTAAACTTTTTTCTCATAGAATCAATAGCAAGTTTATAAATTTCCCCACCCTCTCAAAAATGAGTAAGCAAATTTGCAAGTTCAGTAATATAAACTAAACAGTTAGAAATAGTAGGATAATATTGCCTAAAAAATTAATTTGTAGCAATATGAATTTTTTTTTAAAATCAACAAGCATTTTAACATTAACCCAATCCTCATTCGTAAGGTGCTCTTCATCATCACTTATATGTACATTAAACGTTGAGTTTATGAGGTTTCTATATTTATATGCAACAACTAAACTTTCATACATGTAATTCCATCTAGTTGGACAAGATTTAGGAACCTTTCTTTCTCTTAGGCCAAATTCATCGTATCTTTTAAAATATTCTCTAAGTCTATTTCTACGGTTTGAATAAAAAAGCCAGTTAAGAGCCATTTTAACCTTTTCAATTTCAATATTTAAAATTCTCATACCATCACCCACAACTAAATGATAAATATGACAAATACATCTAACATGAAAAATGTTACTAAATGTAGGATTTAGCGTAGTGGTAAGCAAGTCTATAGCATTTGTGTTATTATTAGCATTATCCATTGAAATCGACATTATTTTATCACTAATGCAAAAATATCTGCAAATATATGTAACTGTGCTAGTAATAAATTGTCCTGTGTGACATGAATTAATTATTCTATAAGCAATTATGCGCTTTTGCATTATCAATTCCTCATCAATCCAATGACTGGTAACAATAAAGTAATCACAGTCATTGTCACTTCTACCAATATCAGTTGTAATAGCAACACGATAATTTATATGAGTACATAAATAACGCAAATATTGTTCATATTCATGCTTATATTTATAAATATCACTCTTTACGGTTGTGCGAGGAAAACCTTTATAAGTAGGATTAAAAACTTTTCTAATATAATGCACAAACGAAGGATTAGAAGGAAAACTATAGAGTAAGCACATAACAGTTACCATTTTTTGCCAATTCTTGCCGATCTTGTTTTGGATCATAATATAAAATACCACTGGTAACAATGTTAATTCCTGGTTGAAATTGATTTGAACCGGCACTAGGGTCACCCTGACTAGGACTAGGTATACTTCTTCCCTCGCCCAAAGCTTTCAGATGTTCATATTTTATTCTATCTCTAGGTTGTTTTTTTACGTGTCTAGCCAAAGTCTCCCC
>AWOL01S0060893.1:0-19803 GCA_000715115.1 Nicotiana otophora
AGGTAACATGATTAGTTTGCTTATGATGCATTTTTACGTACGAAAATATAGGGTGTAACAAGTCTATCCTTGCATCGATCAATAACATCATGGGGATCCTCATGTCGCTCACCCCCAAAGACAGGAGGATGCAGTCTAGTCCATCTATCTAATAGTTTCTGCGGATCAGTGGCTGCAGCTGGCCTGGGCTCAAGTGTAGCTGCTGCCACTGGCTGGGCTCCACCCACGGGTAGTGTACCCCGGGTCTGATATACAGCAGTTGTCTGCCCATGAGCCTGTACGGTAGGGGTCTGTGCTCCCCCGCCCGCCTAAGATGTGGCTGGGTCTGCCGGAAATAAACCGGCCTGAGTCATAGTGTCCATGAACCGCAACATACGACCCATGACATCCTGAAATCCCGGTGCAGATGTGAAATCCAACGGAGCTGGCTCTACCACATGCATCTCACTATGTTCCTCAATAATGGGATTCTCTGCTGGACCCACTGGCAGCATAGTTGGAACTGTCCTGGTACGTCCTCGCCCCCTACCACGGGTTGGAGCCCTCCCTCGGCCTCTAGCAACTGGGGGAGTAGCTCTTCCATGGTTTGGAACCTCATTAGAGTGTGTTCTCACCATCTGTGAGAGAATAAGGGAAGGATATTCAGTACTACATTAATTGGATGATTGAATATGAAGAAAGGTAGTTTCCTAACACCCTATAGCCTCTCGAAAAAAAGTACAGACGTCTCCGTACCGATCCACAAGACTCTATTAGGTCTGCTCATAACTCGTGAGACCTACATGAACCTAGTGCTCTGATACCATGTTGTCACGACCCAATTTTACCTATAGGTCGTGATGGCGCCCAACACTACAGCTAGACAAGCCAAAAAAAAAATAAACATATATCAATTATTTTCAGAATAATTTTCTAAGTAATTTTATTATCTTACTAGAAATATTCAAGAAATTAGAAAAGATATTGATTAACTTAAATCTAAGAAATAATACAATTCCAAATTCTACCAATGTGTGTGCCAAAACCTGGTGTCACAAGTGTATGATCATCTAGTAGATTATACAAAACTCCAAATACTGTCTGAAATAAAATAGATAGAATATAAATACAAAAAGAGACACTGGTAGCTGCCGAACGGCTTAGAAAGGCAGCTCACCACCACGCCTCTGGATAACGTGGGTGTAAGATGATAGGTCCTCTAATAGTACTTGCCTCAGGTCCTGCACAAAAAGTGCAGCAACTGTAGTGTGAGTACGTAAACAACGTGTACCCAGTAAGTATCAAGCCTAATCTCGAAGTGGTAGAGACAACGAGATGGTCGACTTTGATACTCACTAAGGGTCAACAATAATAAATGGAATGAAATAGAATTATTTAAATCAGCATGATTCACAGAGTTAACAATAACTTTATTCAATTAGAAGAAATACTAAAAATCCTTCAAACGTAACAATTTTCAATCTATTAATTAAATTCACAAACTGCAATTAAGATATCAAGGTATCGTGTAATTATTATGATTAGGCACGATTTCTTCCGAGATCGTACGGCCCGATCCAGAGTATCGTGTACACTGCCGAGGGACGTGCGACGCGATACATAGATGCATCTATCCTACCGAGGTGTTCGACCCGCTCCACAAGAAAGGAGGATATTTTTCTTATGTACCTCCGGAAGGAGAGTATATTTATTATAAGATAAATTCGGGAGGAGGAACAATTTCTTTTAATAATTAATTAATTTAAACAGAAAATTAAGCATATAAAATTTTCCATCTTTTAATAGTTTTATCTAACAATTCACAATATATATATATATATCAAATAATATTAATTAAAACAAAGAATACAATTTTCACAAGTAATTCATGCTTTGAGTCCTAAACTACCCGGACTTTAGCATTAATAATAGCTACGCACGGACTCTCGTCACCTCGCGCGTACGTAGGCCCCACAATTAGCAACAATTATTACTTTAATTACCTATGGGGTAATTTCCCCCTCACAAAATTAGACAAGAGACTTACCTTGTCTCGAAGTCCACTTTCCGACGAAAATATCGCGTAAAAACCTCAATTCGATGCCGAATAATCCGAAACTATCCAAAAGTTATATAAAATAATTAATACATGTTCATTAAATTTGAAATTCATCTATTAAATAAATTACCCTATCCAAAATGATAAAATTCTAAAAGTTTTCGGATGAAAACGTTACCCATAATCTCTAGAACTCAAATATATAATTTCTATCCAATTCCACACCATTTTTGTGGTTAAAAACTCGTTTTTATAAAAAAACTAGGTTTTTCATCTAAACCTTTGATTTCTAAGATTTGTTAGTTATAATCTACCCATAATCTATATATTTAACTCAAGGTGTGTAGAATTAACTTACCTCCAAGTTGCTAGTTGAAATCCCCTCCCAAAAGCTCTGAAAACGCCCAACAATGGAAGCAAAACGGACTAAAAATGGAGTGAGCTTCGTCCGTTTTAAGGTTCTGCCCAACAGTGATTTCCGCACCTGCGGAGGCTTAGCCGCACCTGCGGTTCCGCATATGCGGAAAGAGCCTCGCAGGTGCGAGATTTCCCTCTCAGACTGGCTCCGCACCTGCGCGTCCGCTTCTGCGTCCAAATCCTTCGCACCTGCGAAAATTGTCCGCTTCTGCGAGCTACTGCCACACCTGTGAGTGTCGCACCTGCGGCTGGCCAAGCGCGGGTGCGATTCTGACAGTAGGTGGGAGCTTCAGTTTTGGCTCCCAATTTCTAACTTGGTCCAAGCCTAGTCTGATTGACACTCGGGGCCCTCGGGACCCCACCCGAACATACCAACAAGTTTGAAATCATGAAACAGACTCGCTCGAACCCTCGGAATGTGTAAAACAACATCAAAACTAAGAATCACACCTCAAACCAAATTGATTCGACTTAGAAATTTCAAATTCTTCAAACTTACTCTGAATGCGCCGAAATATACTTATACTACTCAGAATGACACCAAATTTTGCGTGCAAGTCTTAAATCAGTATACGGAGCTATTTCGAGACTCAGAATTCAAAACGGGCCTCGATTACTCCAAAACCTATTCCAAACCAAATTTAAAGAACTTTAAACTTTCAAATAGTTGATGTTTCACTATTAAGAGCTAAAACGCTCCCGGGTTATCCAAAACCCAATTTGAACATACGTCCAAGTCCAAAATCATCATACGAACCTATTGGAACCGTCAAATCCCATTTCAGGGCTCAGTTTCTCAAAATGTTGACTGAAGTCAAACTTGGCCTTTTAAGGCTAACTTAAGGAACCAAGTGTTCCGATTTCAACCCAAACACTTCCGAATCCCGAACCAACAATCGCCGCAAGTCATAAATCATTAAAAACACATACGAAAAGTTTTATTTTAGGGAACGAGGTTTTAAAAGACAAAATAGTTAGTTGGGTCATTACAATACATTTTTAACATAATAATCAAATAACTTATGTATTATTATTTTAGACTAATTCAAAGTTACAATTTAAAATAAAATATGTCTATATTATATTAAAAGGATGGCAGTATACATTGTGGTTAAGCCAAGTGGCAAGCTAAAATGAAATCACTTGGAAATTTTAGGACAACATTAATAATTAGAAATTATAAATAGAAACATAATTGATGGAAGTAGTTTAATTAATCTTTTATATAATCTAAATAGATCTTAGACAAATCTAATATATATACATATCTATATTTGTATGTATATTTTTATCTATATCTATATTTATATCTATATATTGATCCACTCATAGATTTGCTTCTATATTAACCAGAAATATGGAGGTAAAAAATTAATTAAAAAACTATAATAGAAAAAAACAATATATAGAAATACATAAATTGAGATAACCTATGACTATTAATACTTTGGAGTAAGTTAAAATATAAAATAAAACTATAATGTATTTAAGATATTAAAGATTTATTCAGTTTAAAAATTAAATAAATTCAAGCAGTAAAATAAGGTCTTACATAAAGTATACAAATTATTTATAAGGTAAGAAAAAAATTAAATAATCAGTAAAAAATATTTTAATAACAAAAATAATAATGTCATATTAATATTGATAAATCGGGGAAATAAATATTTTATACGTAAATATTACTACAACATTTAGATATAATGTGTTCAAACAATTAAGAAAATATTGTTGTATGATTAATATTTGAATTGAGTGCAGTTAGTTTAAGTTTGAAAGCATAACATTATTTTTTGAAATTGCGGTCCAATTTAGAAAATAAAATGATAAAAACTATTTGAATTTGAGATGAGAAAGTTATTTAATTTTTATCTATATTATATTAGAATGAGTGTAGTAGAAATAGATATTAAATTCAAACAAGCTAATAAAAATTCGCATGACAATGTAATAATATTAGGTATTGAATAATATAATATACAAAATAAATAATAAATAGAGAAAAATAACAATTCAGTTTTTTAATCATAGAGAAAAGGGTAAAACTTATTTAAATTGAGATGAGAAAGTTTTTTTTTTTATTGTGATAAGAAAAGTCATAATATGGATAAGTCCACGTACCTCAAGTCCAATAGATAAAATCAAAAACTAAAAATCTTGAATAATAAAAATAAATTAGAGATAATGTGAGGATATTTATAAATCATAAGTTTAGAAAATAAAATAAAGTAAATATACAATACTTAAAAATATTATTAAATTTAAATAATTTAACATTTTCAAGCAATATTTTTAAAATAAAATAAATATTTATTTTATGATTAAAAAATTATATATTTATCTATATTATATTAAAGAATAGTAGTTGATAATAATATTAAATAAAGTTACAAGTTAATGAAAAGCCACATAAAAAGTAATAATACTATATATTTGATTTTAAACAATAGCAAACTTACGTTAAATCATTAAAAATTTACTATTACAAAGAAAGGAAGACTATTTGAATTTGATTAGAAAGTTCTTAAAACTATGATGAGAATGCTCAAACTATGGATACTACCACGAAATTGAAGTCTTATTTATGAAAAATAAATAATAATAATAATAATAATAAATAAAATTTTAAAAGTACAAAATACATTTCTAATATAGGTAATTTTACTAATAAAAATTAAAAATTAAATTTGTATCTTAAACTTAAAACTATGATGAGAATGCTCAAACTATGGATACTACCACGAAATTGAAGTCTTATCTATGAAAATTAAAACATAATAATAATAAATAAAATTTTAAAAGTACAAAATACATTTCTAATATAGGTAATTTTACTAATAAAAATTAAAAATTAAAAATTAAATTTGTATCTTAAACCTAAAAAAGAAAGAAAATTTATGTAAAGAAATAAAATGACAGTGAAAATATTACTACAACATTTATATATAATGTGTTCAAATAATTAAGAAAATAGTTTTCTATGATTAAAAGTTTTTAAATTTTAAAAATACAAAAATATTCTAATATAAGTAATTTTACTAATGAAAATTAAAAATTAAATTTGTATCTTAAAGATAAAAAAGAAGAACTTTTAATTGCATCTAATACAAAAATAATTATAAGAGAACTCAATACATTTGAAACATAATAATCAAATAACTTATGTATTATTATTTTAGACTAATTCAAAGTTACAATTTAAAATAAAATATGATATTATTTTTGTTATAGGCAAAACATTAATATAAAAACTAATTAAACTTTATAGTAGGGAAGATAATATATAAAACAATAGAGGTAGTGTGAGGATACTTATACTTTAAATTAACTTAAAAATAATTAAATTATATTTAAAATATTACTGATAGATTTAAATGATTAAAAAATTTCGAATAAGAGGATACAAGCATAAAAATATACCACATTTCAAGAATAAAATATTTATATTTTACTACTAAAAGGATAATAAGCAAGACATTAATTTAATTATTAAGCTAATAAAAATTATATGATAGTATAATAATATTAAATAATAAATAATAAAATAACTATAAGAAAAGTACAAAAAGAAAAAATATTTTTTGTAAAAATGATGTGATAAGTAAGACATATTTGACTTTCAGATAAAAACAAAACGATAATAAGAATTTTGTTAAAATAATATGATCTAATGTGCTCAAACAAGATAGATCACAACATGACATGTTTAGTATTCTTTAACATTGACAACGAAACGAAATGCAAGTACTAAAATCAAGGGGTTAGATTACTACAAATATTTTTTTTTTAAAAAAAGGTTGTCCATTACGAGATTTGAACAATAATTTCATATCCTGCTTTATAGTTAATACGGAAAAGGGCCATATATGCCAGTAAACTATGCGAATTAGGACAGATATGCCCGTCGTTAATAGTTTGGCACAGATATGCCCAATCCGTTCAATACTTGCTCATTCATGCCCTTAGTTTAACAGAATCACTATTTTGTCTTTCTTAAATAATTAATAATCGGAACCAACCAAAATCTGCTGACCCGATTCGTTAGGACGACCCACCCTTATTTCAAAGATATTTTTTGATATATTATTTTTGTTTGATTGAGAAATTGTGTGATAATCATATTTATTTATTTGAGTAATTTGATAATCGATTTTTTTTTTGTTATACATCATTTCGGAAAGTAATCCTACTAAAAGTAGTAATTGATATTTATTTATTATTTTAATAATATAATATTCAAATTAGTTTGTACTTTCTTCAATCATTTTACCATCTATTTTTATTTTTCTCACAATCTATTTGTATTTTTTACCAATACAAATACAAATAGCTCCATGTTCGCTATAACTTAACCTGATGGATCCGTTTTTTGGTTTAGATAAGTGATCATTATATGATTGATTATTAGTTTATTGGATTATTTTCTGCATAACCAATTTTTTATGAAATAAGTAATAAATTGTTAAAACAGTGGTGCTTCTTTTTCATTTTTATTAATTAATTATTTCATAACCAATATTATTTCATAACAAGTACCACTGTTAAAACAGTGGTATCCATTTTTATTAATTAATTATTTCATAACAAATATTATTTCATAACAAATACCATTGAGAAAAATAAATAAATATGATTATCACACAATTTCTCAATCAAACAAAAATAATATATCAAAAAATATCTTTGAAATAAGGGTGGGTCGGGTCCTAACAGATCGGATCGGGTCAACAGATTTTGGTTGGGTCTGGTTATTAATTATTTAAGAAAGACAAAATAATGGTTCCGTTAAATTAATGGCATGAATGAGCAAGTATTAAACAGATTGGGCATATCTGTGCCAAACTATTAACGACGAGCATATTTGTTCTAATTCACATAGTTCACTGGCATATATGACCCTTTTCCATAGTTAATATCTATTAATGTTATATAATTTTTATCTGAGAGGTTTATATTTTAAGGTTATTGCACATGATTCAAACAACCTACATCATCATTTGACATGATTTGTATCCGCGCATCGCGCGGGTACTAATACTAGTTTTATTTTATAAGGTTTCTTCAAGGGGCTTAAATGTCAAATACATTTTCTGAGAAGCTGCTCTAAGCAACCAAAAACTTCCCCAAGCTTGAAATGTTTTCTAAGTAACTCTATTGTCCTTTAAAAACATTTTTTTGTCAAGAACTACTTGTGTTAGAATATTACTGTTTTTGTAGGAAAAGTTTTAAAAAGATTTTATTAGATCGGATTTTTTTAATTACAAAACCGGTGTTATAATTGGTACCCTTTACGTTGCAAATTAAAACTAGTAGTCACATCTCCATATTATAAAATATCTATAGCCTAAGTAGGAAGAAAGAAATTGATTTTTCAGGTTATATTGGAATGGAGAAACGATTTTCACAACAAAAAAAAGAAGGTAATGTTACAATTATCAAAAATATAAAATAAAATAAATCTCGTTTCTTCAAAATAAAAGGTTAGCTGACAGTTGTTAACCATAGAAAATTTCTCTCCATTTTCGCAACAAAAACCTCAAAAAGAGACAGGTGGTTACCTATTTTGCTTCCACCTTCAAGTTTATGCAAGTACTAGCGCAATAACATAGGAAATAAAAACCAAAAAGAAACTTCATCTTCAATCTTTGGCCTGAGCAAAAAAATTAAGAATTACCAAATCAAGAAGAAAAAGAAAAAAAATGGCTCATTTGAAAGTTGTATCCACTATGTCCAATTGTATTTCGACTAGATTAATAACTGTGACTGGAAATGTATGGATTTATAGATACTTTGTTAGTGCCACAAGATCTTCTGAAAAAGTGAGTTTTACAATATTTATTTCAGTTTTTTAGACTCTCATTTTTCTTCTTAAATATTGATCACATCTATGTATAAATATTTATGTGAACATTTTCTTGTTTCCTTTTAATTTGGAAAATTAAATGAAGATTGATAAAGAGACTTGCCAAAAGATAATAGAAGCAGCAGAGGCAGTGAAAGAAGGGGCTAAAGAAGTGAAGAGTGTGGGTGAATTTGTTAAAGAGACAGTTTCTTCTAGTGCTGGAAATGTAAGTCTTTTTAACTATTTAACTTACCTGCATCGGGTATTTATACCAAGTCAATCGGTTTATGAGCACAGAGACGGAGTAAGAATTTAGAACTTATCGATTCGAAATTCTAGTCCCTTTAATTTACTTGATTTTAAATTTATATCTATTCAATGGATTGCTCAAAAATATATGGTTTGGACTTTCGACAAAAAATATTGAATTAGACCGAACCTGTAATCCGTATTCTAATTTTATCCTTTGCATGACATGTGTTCATAAATAAATTATGAAAATGATTCAACGTGTATGAAATTATCACTGGTCAAAGAAGGACTCAATAGAGAATAATTTTTTTATTTACCCGTTATTATGGAGAATAAGTTATGGTTATTGCATTAATGTTATGTTGATTAATTAGGTAATCTCGGAGATGGCAAAGAAGACACTAGAAAAGGCAACGGAACAAGAAGAGAAAGGTGCATGGGATAAAGTCAAGGACACTGCAAATGACATCAAGAAGAAAGTCGTTGGCAAATGAGTTTACTAATTAGCCTTAATTATATTGAGTTTTAAGTTTTATATACTATCAATGTTAGAATGTTATACTAAGTATAATTTAATTAATCATAACAGATTATTAATTTAGTTTTTCGATTTATTCTATCAAGGTTGATATTAACATTTAATTATATGTTATTGCAGATCATTTTACAATTAATGTGATAGTATAAAACTTTTTCTTTTGGTAACTAATTAATTATTATTAATCACCGGCGAAAGAATACAAAACCACGGCATTGCTACAACTCAGCAAGCTTTCTAAATTCAAAAACTAAGTAGTCACTTTCTCATAGTTCTAAAGGTAGTAGGCACACCTCCTCGGGAGGGTTTCCATACTTGCCCACAAGGTAGGGGATTTCTCATATACACTAACATTTCGAGGACTGATTCTATACTACTAGAATGGGCGAAGTTGTATTATTCTTCTGAACTATATACACTGATATCAGCTGTTGCTCTGAGGTTGCACATATAGGCAATGTCCTTAACTATGACCTTCATTGTTCTGCTCCGCTTTTCAAAGATCCGCTGAATTCTTTAAAGCCAAATAGCATGGATACATTCAGCATAGCACATTTTAAAGATGTGAGCTGCCTGAGATCTCCCCTTAGCATTCTTGATAGCCCACACTAAGTGTTGTTCCCAGTTTGGTGTTACATATGCTTGGCCTTTCAGCCATTGTAGCACTATGTTCCATAGCTTTCTTGCAAACAGGCATTCCACAAAAAGATGATCTCTCGTTTCTAAGCGGTCCTGGCATAGGACACATTCAGATTCAATGTGCATACCCCATCTGAGAATCCTGTCATTAGTAAGTAGTCGTACCTGGAAATGCAGCCAAATGGTAAAAATGGCTTTAGGCCTGGCATCATTCTTGTACATAAAGCTCTTCCAGGGAACTCTGTTTTGAGTGTCAAGTAATTAAATATACAATTGTCTATATACTTCTCCCTATCTTCACAGTAATCTGATTCAGCTGCACAATCTCCTTTGCTTCAAATATCTTCCTTAGCATCCAGCTTGATTGTTTTGGTATGGCCATCTGCTCTATTGGTTGTCCCTTTATATAAAACATGTGAACCCATTTAATCCACATTGTATCTTGTTTATGTGTGAGGTCCCAATAGTTTTTAGCCACTGTAGCTTTGTTCTACAAAACCAAGTTAGTAAGATTAATCCCTCCACTATATTTGGGTGTACACATCTTAGTAATAGTGTTAGTACCCGACCAAATGTAGCTTCTACAATATGCCTCAATTGCCTTCATTACCTTAGCATGAATGTAACGATCCGACCGGTCATTTTGAGTGTATTAGCCTGATCCTCTATTTACTGTTTTCTCTGTATCTGTTTCTGCTTATGTGACTTGCCGGGAGGTCTTACTTTTGATTTCGGAGTGTTTTGGGACACTTAGTCCCTAAAACGGAAGCTTAGAAGTGTGTAAAGACGACTCCGGAATGGAGTTTCATCGGTTCCATTAGCTCCGTTCGGTAATTTTGGACTTAGTAGCATGTACAGACTGTGAATTTGAGGTCTGTAGCTAATTTAGACTTGAAATGGTGAAAGTCGAATTTTGGGAAGTTTGGCCGGGGGTTGACTTTTTGATATCGGGGTGTAACGACCCGACTGGTCATTTTGGGAATTTAAGTCCCGTTCGGCGGCATAAGGCCATGAGCAGCTTCGTATTATGTGTATTGACTTACATGCGTGGCTGAATTCAGTTACCGGATGATTCGTAGTAATTTTGGACACTTAGTCCCTAAAACGAAAGCTCAAGTCTTAGGATTTTGACCGTAGTCAGAACTGTGTGAAGACGACTTTGGAATAGAGTTTCGTCGATTCCGTTAGCTCCGTTGGGTAATTTTGGACTTAGGAGCGTGTCCGGATTGTGTTTTGGAGGTTCGCAGCTTATTTAGGCTTGAATTGGCGAAAATCGAATTTTGGAGTTTTGGACCGATAGTGAAATTTTTGATATCGGAGTCAGAATCCGATTCCGAAAGTTGGAGTAGGTCCGAAATATTGAATATGACTTGTGTGCAATATTTTGGGGTCAATCGGACGTGGTTTGATAGGTTTCGGCATCGGTTGTGGAAATTTAAAGTTTCAAGTTCATTAAAGGCAGAGGGGGTAAGTGATTTGCACAGAAACGCTCATTTAGTTCGCACAAGCGCACGCGCAGGTGCGAGCCCAGGCTCCGCAGGTGCGGAAATGCCTGGGCAATGTTCAAAACCGAAGGGCTTCGTGATTTTTGTCATAATGGATTTTGCAAACTCGGTTTAGGGCGATGTTTTAGAGCATTTTCGAGGGATTTTTAGAGGAAACTTTGGGGTAATGATTCCTAACTTGTTTTTGATTGTATTCCATTAATCTATAGTTGTTTTCTCCATTTAATTTCGGATTTTTGGGGTTGAAATTGGAAAAAATTGGAAGAACTTCTTCAATAAAGATTTTGAGTTTTGAAAGGGGATTTGTGGTCGGATTTGAGTAATTCTTATATGGTTGGACTCGTGAGTGAATGGGTGTTCGTATTTTGTAATTTTTACCCAATTCCGAGACGTGGGACCGGGTCGACTTTTAGGATGGATTTCGGAATGTTTACCAAAATCTTGATTTCATTAATTTGATTAGCCTAATATAGTTGTATTTATGATATGTAATTGTTTTGGCTAGATTTGGGCCATTCGGAGCAGGGTATTCGTGGGAAAGGCATTGTGACCGATTGATTGAGCTTGGTTAGAGGTAAGTATCTTGCCTAACCTTGTGTGGGGGATTTTCCCTTAGGATTTGAGTCTTCTATGTTAATTGTAGTCCATGTACGCGAGATGACGAGTACATGCTCGGACTTATTTGTGCAAAGTTGGCCTTTTAGGGTTCTTAGGTCCTTATATTCACTGAGTATGAAGTTGTTCTTGATATGATTAAGTTCCTATTTACTAGTTTCACCTCTACGTGCTTTAATTAGAATTAGTTGCTTTCAGGATTCACTCTTATTGCCTATTTGACTCTTATTTGACTTAGCTGAAGATTTTACATCCTCTATTGTCATGCTATCTTTTCATACTACTTATCTTTATTTGGAATTATTATCATCTCATCCTATAATTTGTTCAGTCTTAATTGAGGTTATGATTATCTTTCCGCTGCTTATCCTTAATTGAATTGTTGAATATCCTTCGAAATTCCTCAACCTTAAAACAAGTTTTAGATATCCTATATCTTAGTCGACTTGTTTTATTTGGAAATTATTTGACTCGTGTTAGATTTCATGTTGTTGAAATGTATATTGTCGGATCGTTGCTACATATTAGTTTTCCCTTGTTGAGCTGTTCTCTTTATGCCTGACATCCTTTACTGTAGTTATTCCTTGTGAATTGGTTCTACTGTTTCTTTGTGAGTTAAAGTTCTTGAGTTGATTTACTTGTCGTACTTTGTATTATTGTCATTGTTGTTGTTGTACTTGTTGTGGCGATGCACGAGGTTTCTGCCGTGCGGTTGTTGTTATTATGATGCACGAGGTTTCTGTCGTGCAGTAGTTATTATTGTGATGCACGAGGTTTCTGCCGTGCGGTTGTTATTATGGGGTTGCACGAGGTTTCTATCGTGCTATTGTTACTACAAGGCGGGATATGTATATATATATATGGGTTGCGCATGTGGCGAGACAAGGTGGGAACATTATTATGCACGTGTGGCGAGACAAGGCGGCATTTATGTTACTATTGCACACGTGGTGAGACAAGGTGGGATGTGTCACTGATTGATTTGTGATGATTTGTGGCCTGGGGCATTCCTGTTGTTGATATTTGTGAAGTGGTATATGTACCTGTGTGAGCTTTATCTTGTAAAAGTTGTGAGAAAATATCTATGTGTTGTCCGTTCTTTTTCCTTATGCTTATTTGCTGATATGGACTATGGTAGGACACTTGCACAAGCATACACGTAGTTAAGCACTCTTATCGGATAAGAGGTGTTCTTGATATTGTTAAGCATATATGCTCACCCTTGTTTACTTGCCTTCTATGTGAGAATGACTCTATTGGCACGTGAGTCTTCAGTGCGGTTATGAGGTGTTATGAGGGCACAGGATGCCAAGTGTTAGGGTTCAGGTATTGAGACCCGTGAGTTGTGAATTGTCCGAGGTTCGGTACCTCGTGGAGTTGTTGACTGAAACCTGATGTAAAAGCGGTTGTAGTTGTTGAGTTATTACTGGTCCTTGTTGTATTTGTGATTCCAGATTTAGGTTGTGTTTCATTAATTTTTCGGTGTCATTTTCATGATATTTCGCTGACACTTGTTGTTTCCTTACTTATTGCCATTACTGTACTGTAAGCCATATTGCATAGTCTTTATGTAGACATCATACTTCTGTTGCTCATATACTTGTACATGTTTAGTTTATTAGACCAGTGAGTGTCTTGACTGTTCCTCGTCACTACTCCACCGAGGTTAGTCTTGATACTTACGGGCACCGTTATGGTGTGCTCATACCACTCTTCTGCACATTTTTGTGTAGATCCATGTATTTGTTCGTTAGCTAGCTGTGTGGACTGTTGCTGCGGAGACTCAAGGTAAACCTGCAACTGCGTTCGCAGGCTTCAGAGTCACCTTCAAGTTTTCGTTTTGCACTATTTATTCCTATTTCTGAACAGTTGTATTTGGAGGCTTTCTAGAAAAAAAAAATTATGTAGAGCTTATGACTTGTACTACCGTTTTTGGAAATTGCAAGAGATTTTATTTAAATAATGTTGTTATTTCAATTATTGTTAGGCTTACCTAGTCTCTAAGACTAGATGCCATCACGATAACCAAATGGAGGGGAAATTGGGTCATGACACGGGGTCGGATTTTGATTCCGGAAGTTAGAATAGGTCCTTAATGTTGAATATGACTTGTGTGTAAAATTTGAGGTCAATCGAACGTAGTTTGGTAGGTTTTGGCATCGTTTGTGGAATTTAAAAGTTTAGAAGTTTTTTAGGCTTGAATCCGGGTGTAATTGGTGTTTTGATGTTGTTTTGAGTGATTCGAAAGCTCGACTAAGTTCGTATGATGTTTTGGGATGTGTTGGTATGTTTAGTTAAGGTCCCGGGGGCCTCGGGTGAGTTTCGAGTGGTTAACGGATTATTTTTGGACTTGGCTTGATAGCTGAAGTTCTGGTTTCAGCAGGTTCTGGTTTCCTTGTACGCGATCGCAGGGATTCATTCGCGATCATGTAAGCTTATTTGGGGAAGAGGTGAGTTTGTTCTATGCGATCGCAGATTTAGGAACGCGATCACGTATGTGTGCGAATATGTGTTTCGCGAACGCGTGGCTGAGGTCGCGTTCGCGTAGAAGGATTTGGGCAGGAGGGGAGATGTGGCCAATGCTCTATGCGATCGCGTGAGGCAGGATGCGATCGCGTAGGTATGAGAGGTAGTGATCCGCGATCGCGAGGGTGATTCCGCGATCGCGTTGGGTAAAAATGTAGGGAAGCATAGTTGTGCTTCGCGATCGCGATGAAGGATATCTGGGCAGGTAATATTAATTTCAAAAATGAGGGTTTGAACCCATTTTGCATATTTGATCTAGAGAACACGGAATTGGGCAATTCTTGAAGGGGTTTTCGTGGAGTTGATTGGGGTAAGCGATTCTTACTTGATTTTGGTTAAATCCCATGATTTCATCTTTAATTTTATCATCTAATTTGTGATTTGGGGTGAGAAATTGGGGAAAAAGAGTGGGACCTCTTGAATTGGGATTTTGAGGTTTTGAATGGGATTTTGTTATCGGATTTGAGTAAATTTGGCATGGTTAGACTCATGAGTGAATGGGCTTTCGGGTTTTGTGACTTTTGTCAGATTTCGAGACGTGGGTCCTGGAAGCCGGGTTTGGGCCAATTTAAGATTTTTAGCTATAATTTAGTACTTTTCTTGTGGAATTGATCCCTTTAACCTATATTGATTGTATTGTTCTACTTACTAGATTCGGGACGTTTGGAGACCGATTTGAGAGGCAAAGGCATTTCAGAGTAGAGATTTGCTCGGTTTGAGGTAAGTAACAGTGTTAAATCTGATTTTTGAGGGTATGAAACCCCGAGAATTTATATAATGCGAATATTTGGAAGTGACGCACATGCTAGGTGACGGGTGTGCGAGCGTGCATCGTGATGGATCGTGACTTGGTCCGTCCCGTGAGACTGTAAAGTCGAATAACCATTGTTATTACTTGTTTTCTGTGTCTTTGAGCAATTGACTGCCTTTCATGTTCGAAACTATGCTTAGGCCATATGATATCACTGTTGGGACCTGCAACGGTCGTATACTTGTTGAATTGACTGCTAATTGTTGTCTCGTACTCAGTCACAGTCTTACTTGTGTGTTATATCTCTGTTTCCTCTCATTTCTTGTTGATACTTGTTGTATTTTTTGTTTGGGCTGGATATTATGATATTCTGTAGGCCCGAGAGGCTGGAGAGGTTAGTGACTGAGATAGGGCCTGAATGCCGAGCTGCGAGCTGTGAGATAAATGGATCGGGTTGCACGCTGCAACAAGCCTTCGGGCTATATATATAAAAATATATTGGATCGGTTTGCACGTCGCAACAAGATTGGATCGGTTTGTACGCCGTAATAATATTGGATCGGGTTGCATGTCGCAATAATATTAGATCGGGCTGCGCGCCGCAGCAATATAGCGCTTGGGATGAAGGAGCCCCTCCGGAGTCTGTACACTGCCAGTGAGCACAGGTACATTTCGAGAGTGTGTATAGAGGGCTGAGAGCCGAGGGTATGAGCTGTTGAGATGAGTTGAGTGACTTCTGCCTTGAGAGGTTGTACTTACTTTTATTTATTGTTGCACTTAGTTGTTATCTGTTGTTGTGGTGAAATTTTTGGAAGATTCATATCTGTTTTACTTGAGCTCAAACTGATTTGACTTACATCACCGGATTAGAAAGCATGTTCACTCTTTATTGAAAACTTTTGAAATGAACTGTATTTTTATAGCTCGTCACTGCTTCTCAGTTCCTTATTTAATTCTGTTACTTGCTGAGTTGGTTGTACTCATGCTACACCCTGCACTTCATGTGCAGATCCAGGTGTGTACGGTTCTGGCGGTCGCTGAGTTCGTGCGCGAGCTGACTATCGGAGACTTACGAGGTAGCTGCCGGTGTCCGCAATCCTTGTTTCTCCTTTCTTATTATCTTTTCTCTCTTGTATTGGCATTTGTCATAGACTGTAGTAGACTCTGTTTTCTAGATTGGTTATTATATCCTCGTGACTTAGTGACACCCCGATGTCGGGCTATTTTTTCGCACTTATATTTTAATTAGGTTTTACCCCCGTTTTATGAAAAACTTCAGTTATTTTAAATATCTTAATTTATTTTCTGATAAATTTTGAAAGTATTTTGAAAAGGTCGGCTTGCCCAGTACCACGATAGGCGCCGTCACAACGGATTAGATTTTGGGTCGTGACAAGGAACGAGGAAGAATTGGGCCTAGTATGCTTGGATGCTAAACATCACAGTCTTCACTAACGGAATCCTCCCAGTATAGGATAGTTTTCTTGAAGTCCAATTAGATATTCTAGCAACCATCTTATCAATGAGTGGTTGTCGCTGCAGTAGGGATAACTTCTTAGTAGAGGAGTAT
This sequence comes from Nicotiana otophora, assembly GCA_000715115.1. Lineage (NCBI taxonomy): Eukaryota > Viridiplantae > Streptophyta > Magnoliopsida > Solanales > Solanaceae > Nicotiana > Nicotiana otophora. The sequence goes on from AWOL01S0060893.1 coordinate 16,694, forward strand.
TCCCAAGTACTTAAAGGGAAGTTCCCCTTGTCCAAATCCGAGCTTGTGCAAGATCTACTCTCTTTATCTTTGGGCCACACCTCCAAAGTAAACTGAGTTTTTATCCATATTTTCCTGAAGACCAAAGTAGCAGAAAACTCAGAGAAACACTGCTGGATAAGAGTAACAGATGGAAGATCACCTCTAGCAAAGCGAAGTAGATCATCAGCAAAACTTAGGTGAGTGATTCCTAGTTTAGCACATCTAGGGTGGTACTTGAACTCCTTGTTCTCCTTTAAAGCATTTAGGTTTCTACTTAGGTATTCTATAGTTATGGCAAACAAAAAAGGAGACATTGAGTCAACTTGTCGAAGCCCCTTAGCAGCATCAAATGGGGCATATGGTTCACCATTGATGAGTAAAGAATAATTCACAGTTTGAACACACTCTATAACCCATTTGGTAAACTTCTCAGGGAAGCCTAAACCCTCCTTAACTTGCTTAAGATAAATCCACTCCACTGAGTCATAAGCTTTCTTCAAGTCTATCTTGAACATATACCTCGGTGAGATATGTTTTCTAGTATATGCTTTCACAAGTTCATATGCAAGAATAACATTATCAATAATTTTTCTACCTGGGATGAAACCAGTCTGTGCATCACAAATGATAGAAGCAATGACTCTTTGGATTCTTGTAGCCAAGATCTTAGAGATTATCTTATAGAGGATAGTACAACATGCAATTAGGTTGAATTCTCTCACTGTATCAGGGCTAGCTATCTTGGGGACAAGTGTAATGGTTGTGCAATTAATGACCCTACACATTTTACCAGTATAGAAGAATTCTTTTACTGCTGTGCATACATCATCCTTGATTATTTGCCAAGCTTTCCATAACTAGTGAGCATTTGCTACTTAGCACACATTTGCTATTATAACATTCCCAAGTCTTTATTAGAGGTTAAGTATTTACTACTTTAGTTTTCCATATCTAGTGAGGTACATTACGTAGGTAAGAATCCACTCCACCTCCGATTTTTTAAGCATTTGAGGTTAGAAAAAAAAACATACATATTAAGTGTTTCCTTACTTTGCTATGAATACATGTTGTTCACAGCTCACGTCGTCTAGCAAAGATTATAAGTTGATCTTGCATAATAAGAGCTGTCCATGCCCAGCCTTAGCCCCTCAAAAACACACTTAAAAATCCTCACGTTTCTCTCTTGTTTTCCTTATATGAATTTTACACGAAATTCCCGCATAAAATCTGACTAAGTTCAAAGGCACCTATTTATAACACATAGGCTTTGAGACTTAGCAGCATAATGATACTTGTCTACGGCTTTTGCCACTTGGCAGGCTAAGGTTAATCAGTTCCTAATTTGTAGTAGATATCCCAAACTACTTAGCCATGATATACACAAAATTATAATGGCTACAAGTACTAAACAATTTGACTGCGACAGTTACAACTGCAAAGAAATTGCCCAACTGCTCCATGTGCATTGCATGTGCATTTTGTGCTCAGCTGCTGCAACATTACAAGAATCAAATCTTTCTGTATTGAACTGATCACTGTTAGCTTTTTCTTCTTTATATTGTTGCACTATGGTCTCCCAAACGCGTGGTCTAGTATGTGAAAACAAATAGAGAAGAGTTGATTCAAGCTCGGCTTGAGCACGGTTAAACTGAAGTAAAGTTCTATTAAGCTCGACACGTCTTGATAGTGTAAAAAATTCAATTAGGCTCGACTCAAACTTTGCTCAATAGTGGAATGGGCTCGATCAAACTCGGCTCAATTAGGCTCAGTTCGGCTCGACCCTCAAATCTATGAATAGGATAAATGGGATCACTCAATTTCTATGCATCCAAGTCCTAGGACAACTAACTCAATTAAATTAACTAAAATTAGTTTTATATGTCAAATCTGTTATAAGAGAAATCAAATTATGTTGGATGTCTACTCTTCCTCCATGATCTTCTCAAATGCTTAATGACATATTCAATGACATATTTCTATGCTTAATGACATATTCAATGACATATTTTTATTCACTTTTCATGCCTATATAAAGGCCTTGTAATAGATAGGAAAAACACACAATTGAAGAAGAAATAAGAATCTCTCTTCCTCTCTTTCTCTCTATATATCTTAGCTTGTTTTTCCTTGTTTAATATTGTTATTTTGAGTTATATTTATAACACGTTATCAGCACGATTGTCACCTTCATTTTTACATTCACATCCTAGTTGTGTTCGATTCTCCTTCAGGTATATCACTATATATTCTTTTAGTTTATGGTAATATATATGCACCAATATGCTATTTATTAATAAATTCATATACTGTTAAGCATTTATTTTAGTTGATCATGTTACTGAAGTTCTCTTACCTTGCTTATTGTTAAAGAAAATATAAGATATAGATCTTAAGTGCGTTAAACTAACAAAAAGAAATAATTTAATAAATATGTGTGGACTTGCGTAGAGCAAAACTTATCTTCAAGACATTCTAAAAAAAATAATGATAACCAAGGTGACAAAGTAATTATTGTACATACTAGTTTAAATTACTTTACAATTGGCGGAAAGTAATATTTGAATACATTCACTCTTATCACCGTATATGGTTATTCCTCAAATCTACGTTTATAATAAATTGCTTTTCTTTTACCATACAAAATATATCTCTTTGTGTTTATTCATATACTCCATAATTCTTGTTTATTTGATATATATATATATTATATGTTACTTTTTATACTACATATTTGGAGTGATCAACTTCTTAATTAGTTGTCTGATTTAATTTTACAAGTATATTTTCATTGAAAATTATTTGTATTTGTTTTAACCCATTTACTTTTGTGATTAGTTTCAATATGTCAAACTTGTCAAAGCTTGAATTTGTGGCACTAGACATTACCGGGAAGAATTATTTATCGTGGGTCCTTGATGCTGAAATTCACCTTGACGCTAAAGGTCTTGGAAATACTATTATACAAGAAAATGAAGCATCAAATCAGGATAAAGCGAAAGCCATGATTTTCCTTCGTCATCATCTATATGAAGGGTTAAAAACTGAATATTTAACTGTAAAAGATCCACTTGAGTTATGGATTAATTTGA